>JAVQJG010057344.1:0-24604 GCA_036024015.1 Craterocephalus amniculus | reverse complement strand
ACACACACACACACACACACACACACACACACACACACACACACACACATACACACAAACACACAATCACATACACACACAATATAGAAGAGAAACTCATGGAGATGGCTGGCGGGGGAGGTGCACTGACTCTGGGCTGGATGAGAAATAATGAGGACCCCTGCACAGAGGATTTCACTCGGCTCATGCACAGACTGCGTTTTTTATTGGCAGCCTAATAGTCCATTTTCCATTATAAAATTAATCTGACAATCGGCTGTAGTTTTATTGTTATCTCAATGACAGTTTATTTTAAAATGGGCTGAAATGAACCACACAAAAACCAGGTAGGATGTAATTACATCACATTTGTGTGTCTTTTAGATCTTTATTAAGTCTGCTAGAATTGATCATAGCTGTGGGCAGCATTTCATAGAAACGTCTGGATTTATTTCACAACTTACTGGACACACTGAAGGCATCTTTCTTCAAATATTTTTTAATACCTGCTGTTTTTAGATACACAGAGTAACTTCCCATGTGGTGGCCTCTTACAAGACTCAATGGTGGATGGAAGCACAGTTTGGCAGGTATAATCCCAGATCTGAGAGTCACTGTTTGACCTGATGTATTGACCCTGAATGAACTGGCCTTTTGGGAATACATGCTACTTACACACCGCGTATCAACATCACAGCAGCTGCCGGTGACAGACTTTGCAGCGAGATGTGGTCGTGGAGAGCAGCTGCAGCTCTGTGATCCCCTGATCCTTCTCTGGTGGTCAAGGACGCCTCGTCCCAGTCAATGGGCCCTGAATGGATTTTGTGCGTGAGTTGACAAAGGGCAGAACCAGAGCATCAACCAGCAGCCAGGCTGCCATGAACCCATACGGCAGAGCGAGCAGCACAGCGTGCACCAGCTGCGGGGGCTGCTGCTCGCCGCCTCCCCAGTGCCTAATTACCCCCGGACCCCCCTCCTCTAGATCCTCCTCCTCATCCGTTCCCCCGAATATGACCCCGCCGCCGCCGATGTTCCCCGCCCCGCTCCTGCAGGTGGAGAACGGCAGCAGCTGGAACTCCTCCACCATCTCCGGCTCCCCAGACTCCCAGCCAGGTCACCGATGCGGGGCGAGTAATCCCAACCCCTACTGGACGGCGGTGTTCGACTACGAAGCCACAGCGGATGAGGAGTTAACCCTGCGACGGGGGGACCTGCTGGAGGTCCTTTCCAAAGACTCCAAAGTGTCCGGGGACGAGGGATGGTGGACGGGCAAGATCCAGGACAAGGTGGGTATCTTTCCGAGCAACTATGTCACCAGAGGAGACGCAGCCAACTACCGGCAGCTGACCGCTGGAGGGCTGGTGGCAGGCGGGGTGGGTGAAAGCCCCCTGGAGATTGACTTCTCAGAACTGCTCCTGGAGGAAGTAATAGGAGCCGGCGGGTTCGGGAAGGTGTACAAGGGAGTGTGGCGGAGAGAGGAAGTAGCCGTAAAGGCCGCCAGGCAGGATCCTGACGAGGATATTAGTGTCACAGCAGAGAGTGTGCGGCAGGAGGCCAGGCTCTTCTGGATGCTGCGGCACCCCAACATTATTGCTCTCCGTGGGGTTTGCCTGCGGGAGCCCAACCTGTGCTTGGTGATGGAGTACGCCAGGGGAGGGGCTCTGAACAGGGCCCTGGCGGGAAAGAAGGTTCCCCCGAGAGTTTTGGTGAACTGGGCGGTCCAGATTGCAACAGGGATGGACTACCTTCATAACCAGGCATTCGTGCCCATCATCCACAGAGACCTCAAGTCCAGCAATAGTAAGTGCATTAAATAATAATCTAATACGTCTCTGTAGTTACAGGAATGATGATGATGGATGTGAATGCAACACTGTTATGGAAAGAAAATGAGAATGAATTCAGCTAAATTACATAAAGTGACATTAATCAGAGAATATATGTCCACAGACACTCAGTCACATCTAACTTTATTCTGCATTTGTTTTCATTCATTCATTCATTCATTCATTCATTCATTCATTCATTCATTCATTCAGAAAAGTAATAATTGTAAAATACAAGGTTGTCCTTTGTAACCAAAAATTCAGGGGGTTTCATTGTGTATAAGCAGCATTCATCTTCTCCATGTTGCTCTATCTGTTTAAGTGGAGGATAAAGCACATGCTTATGCCCATTAATGCGACGTGCAGTGAAGATTGATATAAGTTATAAGTCTGTGCTGTTAATACATGGAGGTCTTATGATTTATAGCATTTAAAAATAGAATAAATAGTGTGAACAGAAACCTTACATTACAAAAAAACCCTTTAAACTTTTCCATGTTTACCTCATGTATGCTTGATTCATAACCCACAGCTATCAAAGTATTGACTTCCTTGTGTGCAATCTTCTGAATCACTCGTGCAGACACTTGTAATAAATTTGTGACATGCAGAAATATGTTTACATTGTCATCGAGGTTTGGGTTGCTGACATTGCACTGAAACGTCTATCAAACCCAGTGGGGAGGTTTACGTCCTGGGGAAACTGGTCTCTCTCTGCCATCTTTCCCCTGTCATCTCTTTTTGCACCTCCTCCTGCTCTTCATCCTCCTCCTCCTCCTCCTTCTCCTTCCTCCCCTCCTCACAGAGAGCAATTCTGCTCTGCAACTCACTGTGCTATTTTTGGTCCTTTGTGCTACTTACTGTTTAAAGACGCAGTTGCAGTTGTTGGTGCGTCGAAAGACTAACACACAGCAAGCACCTAAGTGCATTTGTGCTGTATATGCTTGTCCCATGTGACATGAGTCAAAGGGGAAAGTGCGAACAAATATGGGCGGAGAGTGTGCAGGATGCTGACTAAAGGAAGTAAGAGTAGCTTAAAGGAATACCTCACCCTCAGAATGATGTGCCTTCATTTTCTACTCACCCTCATGCTGACTAACTCTGGAACACTTTCTTGATATTTATCATATAGGCGGAGATGTATGGGGCGAGATGTGGGGAGGTTTTCGTTCTCCATAGATTCCTTTACAGTGATGTTGAACGGCGCCCGTTCAAAAAAGTCGACAAAATACTGCTTGTCCAATGTAATCCATGTGTGCTGAATGGGTAGCGTCCATAATTTACTTGAAACAACATCATTTAGTTTATTATTAGAGCCCAAACCATAGCATAATGTACTACCTGGATGTGCGTTTATGATGCTACAGTGACGCGCTACCCACAGTCTGCCACGGCCACCGTAGTCTGATGTATGCACAACGGGGAAATGCAATGTGCTGCAATTTAGCTTATAAAAATATTGAATGAATTATGTTGTTTTGAGTAATTTATGGACGCTAGGGCTGGGACGATATGTTTTCCTCCCGATTCGATTCCTTTACGTTTTTTTTGTTCTCACGATTCTTCAATATTGCAGATTTTTGTGGAGAAAAGGAAACAAAGGCGCTACACCTGATATTATTTTAATCTTTCTAAGAAAAATGGTTTCTACATGTTATATTGTGTGGTAAAAGGGGTAAGTCCATAAAAATTAATGACTCATTGATTGAATATATGTACGAGTTCAGGACATTTTAGTTAGCGAAAGCGGCTAATTTTTAGCTTTGACGTGACACTCTTTTTCTCGGTCAATGGGGTTAACTTCCATAATTTCCATATTCCCTGGGGGAACGCTCTTACTGGCTGATCGGAATCCAGTAGTTACAGAAAATAACCCCAGCATTTTTCTTAGAAAGATTAAAAATATATCAGGTATAGCTCCTTTAACAAATAAATATTTATTTTTAATTGTGAAATAAAAAACGATATTCGATTCCATTTTCCCACCCCTAGACACTTGGATTACATTGGACGAACAGTATGGAGGAATATTGCCAAGTTGTTGTGGACTTATATGGACCTTTTTGCTCGGGCGCGGTTCAACATGACTGCAACGGTATTGGTGCAGAACGAGAACCTCCCCACATCTCCGGCTGCATGATAAATATCAAAAAGTGTTCCAGAGTGTTAATCAGCATGAGGGTGAGTAGAAAATGAAGGCACAACCGTGCAGCTCGTCTTTGAATCCTCCAAAAGCCTCCTTGGTCTTTTAGTTTTATATCATGTGTCACACTTGGCTTCCCCTTCCTCTCATCTCCATCCTCTCCCTCCTCCAGCTCAATTCTGCTCTGACAATATTCATATACACATTGGACACCAGAACCTTGGCAACAACACCATAACGCGGCCTTGCCATGGTGACATGGATGCTGCTTTTGTGCCACTGAGTCATACAGCTGCTGTCAGCTGCACCACTCTTTAACTCAGTGTGTGTGAGAGCAGCTCAGCTGAAAAAATGCAGGAATGTCTCAGGGCACACTCTTTTGCCCCCTGAATGATCCTTGCAATCCTTGCGAAAATATGGGGTGCTAATGATTTTATGACTCACACCCACACGGAGCGATGTTTGAGATGCCCAGGAGGAGAACGCATGGGGAAGAAAGAGTGAAAAGATTGAGGGGATAACAAGGTGGAGTAGATCAGGTTGTGGAGGGAAAATAAGCTCATGGAGCAGCGAGAATGAAGCCGTATGAAACAGGAGAGCAGACTGATGGGAAAGAACAAGAGAAGGAGAGCGCGAGGGATAAACAGTGGGTTCATCTCCGTTTAGGGTTACACCTCAGCTCATTGTCCAGGTGCGCCAGTCTCAGGTGTCCTCTTCAAACCGACGACCACTTGGCATCAGCGCGGTTACAGAGCAGCTCAGGCCCCCGAGCTTCTCCTCTGTCTTCCATCAGCAGGCCGCTGCGCTCAGTAAGCAGCCTAATGTCTCCTGGAGAAGAATTCATCACAGCGTGACACTTCAAACGGAGCCAGCACGCCTTTGAAGCTTTCTGAAAAGCCTCGCAACACAGATGTTTTATTTTTGGCTTTCTTCATTATTTATTCCGTCCCAGCTGAAGTTTTCAAGCTTCGTCTGTGAGATTGTGTTTTACGCTAGCATTGTCGGCCGCTGAGTGTGTGACTGTGTAATAGAGATTATCTGATTACCGCCTTGGAGTGATGTCACAGCATGTTTGTGGGATGGCAGGTCATTGCCCCTGTGGTCATACCTGATCCTGGATTGGCCTCCTGTTTCATGAAGCATAGGGCAGCAGTCATTTATAATCAGCTCAGATGTGGAATTAAAGCAGATGGAAGGAATCTGATTACTACTGATAAACACATACTTGTAGAGTAATAAACATTGGTTGGCTCAACTTTGTCACATTGGCTCTGTTGGGTTTAAGAATGTGAGAAATTTGTAAATTTAATGAAAAATGTGTATAAATCTGTATATACTGTTTGTTTAGAACAGTATGTAATAATATCATTAACATGGCTGAATGTGGTGCTAATATTCTGATATCTGTGTATGTATTTCATCTATTTGATGCCAGTCCAGTAACTTGAGCTCTGAAGCATTGTAACATGCTAATTTTTTTTATTGGACAGTAGCTGAATGTTAGCGACAGATAAGTGAGGAACGGTGGAATCTTGAAAGGTTGTGTTGCTGATTTGTAAAACATTTATTAAGCTTCAGGTAATCATTAAAAATACTGCTGATGCTAGTTTTACTTACACAAATCAGGGAGGAGATGATAAAGAGGCTGCTGCAACTGCTAGCTTTCTCATGATTATTGTTGCTTCAAATCACGGGACAAATGGACAATCATAAATTAGTCTAAAGCCTCTCAGTTCATCCTCTTTCCTAAGGAATTTTATGATTAAATTCAGACTTAAATGCTTTAGATTGATACCTGTCAGAGCCATAAAGAGAATGACTTGAGTTATCAGGTTATTTTAAAATGGGCTGTTTGGACTGAAATTTTGATTGGGATGTGTGGGCAAAGCTGAGAGCTACGCCAACTGAGAAATAATTTCCACCATTTAAATCAAGTCAAAACAAAATAAATTCATGGGATATATCATGATTGTAACACAGGCTCAGTTTTGCCTTAGACAGCTGTTGTTTTTTTTTTACTGTTTTGTCTACCAAAGAACGTCTGTGTGGCTCCATGTGCAGCTGCGTGTATGGTGGCTGGACAGGACTGATCCTGCAAGAGTCACAATTCTTCTTATTTAGTCCTAAAATACCAAGTACGAGACAGTAAAAACGAGAGAAACTCCTAAAAAACTGCTAACAAGATTTTTCTTTTAAATCTGTGCATAATTACTGCCCAACAGTTAGCTATTCAGCAAGTCTGACACAACTTCTGATAGTCTGCTGGTCGACGAAGGGGCACATTGATCAACCATCTTCTATGGAATGATTTAGATCAACATGGCCTGTCATCTTTAGGGGAAATAGGGACAACATTAATCAATAAATATCTAATGCAAAGGGTATGCTGAGTAACAATGGCAACAAGTATAAATCATTCAAACCTCTGTGAAAGGTTTGAGGTGGTGCTCCTACTACTACAGTAGGCTCATTGGTTAGCTGAACTCCTCCCAGATTCGCCAAGCTGACAGCATTCTGATGGTAGGTACGTTCCCGACTGCTCCTAAAAGAACCCAACTTAGGATAAACATATAAATAAAAAGATTTTACATAAGATAAAGCCGTTTAATGTGCGGAGGCTTACCTTAATAAAAAGGCATAGCAACAACAAAGTTTAATGCAAATATTTTGCTCTGTTCACCGTTTGAGTCAGCAGTTTATTGAGCAGCAGCTTTGTAGCTTTTGTCCTTTACTGTTTACTTTGGAATCAAAGTCAGTGATGGGTCCACACAATGGGGTCCATGTCATGGAAATTTTCCAACACATACATTGTGATTGACGATATTTAAATATTTCAAATTTCCTGAGAAAATAAATGACTGGACTTCACTTCACTGCTTTCTGTTTCACTGCTGACATATGAAACGGAGCCATGGTTCCTCTTTAAGTTACATGTGCATCTCTGAGAGTCACTGACACTTTATATGGAGCTGTGTAGAAGCAGTGAGTCAGCTGCAGGTAAGACAATACAGGTGACTGGATCACCTGATGTTAAAACAACCACACTCATGCTGGGCCATACCTCTCTTGCATACAGTAAATGTTGAAGTTAACTACTGTATCACACTGTTGACATTTGCAATATACAAATACAGTGTACTGCACATCTAATATTTACTTTTTGCTTTGAACTCCTGTTAACAACAAGTCTCCCTCTTTAGCATGTACTAAGAAACTGCCTCGTAAGAAAAAATAAATCGATTTATAGCCTCTGGTGAAGTTCTTCTGATGTTGAAAAGTGAAGGCCAGTACGGTTAACACAAGCAATATAGACAGAGCCGGCTGACATTACCTGCTGTTTTGAATGCTCTTGCTATAAATGGAGGCTGTGTTTACACAGCTAACAATCTGAACAGTGGGAGCCCTCTGTCTCAAAGCTTGCTTATCAAGTAAAATGCTTGCTCATCGAGTATCTTACTTACAAAACAGGATTACATAAATTAATAACATGGCTTTAATTTAGCTTCTTCTTTATTTATGTTGGTGCGTTAAAGTACAGAAAACCATCAACAAAAGCACTGCACACAAGTGCCGCAACAGCTACTTAACAGATTAGCAAGTCAAGGTATGCATATAGTCGCTGTCATTGAAAAGCCTGAGTCCGATTGTCTGTGTTTGTGTGAGATTGTAAGAGTGAGTCTGTTGAGGAAGGGATTAGAGTGGTGGCCAGTCCCGGCTGCTAATCCTCAGAGAGACAGAGCGCAGGCCGAGACTGTGACTAACTGGACTAGATACTAGGAATGCTGTTATCACACCAGTCTTTGAGCTGGGGGGGCAGAAGCAAATTTTAAGCATGTAGACTTGAGTAACAATATGCATGTACTGTATATGTACAGATATGCATTTCAGTCATAAATCTACTATTGATTAGAGCAAAGAAATGCAATTATGCAGGACTTTTGTCTAACAACATTCTGTATCAGTAGTTGTGTTATTGCTTAAACAGATTAAAATCACAGAGACAGAAGTTTCACTTAAAGTGATGTTAAGCTGCTTTCATGTATTTACTCCAACAGAAAAAGTGACATGTTTGCAAGATCGGTGTTCTTTCATTGTTTGGCCATGTTGTTATCCATCAGCTTAATTTGCCATTAAGTCAATTTCCACATGTAAAAAACTTTTCTAGAAGATGCAAATTATCTATAGTTGTTTATTCTTCATTTGTAAGATTTAATAGTGGGATGGTTTAAGTCATATATGCACTGTAGGTTGTTGTGTTTAAAAAAACAAAACAAAAGCTACAACTGGCTCATTTGTGTGTCACTGCTATGGCTCTGCACTGGACCAATGCTGGATGGACTTAAAGATACAGTTGAATTCAGTCCAATTGTAATACAATCCAATAAATAAAATCCATAATATTAAGTCCATATCATTATTTGATTTTTATACTACTGTATACCAATACATAAACTGAACATGCGCAATCGGGTGACAGTGGAGAGAAGAAACTCTTAGACTCAGTAAATGTGTCTGTCTAAATTGAGTTTTTGCCTGAATACTTAGACCTTCAATGGTTTTCTTATTTTTTATGTCACAATCTGTAATTGAAATTGCTTTGAGGGGATTTTATTTTAAAAAAAAGAAAATAAGTGTGATTGTTGTGGTGTCTTGTACAGGAAATGCCATTTCGGTTAAACATGACTGGTTTTAAAGAATAACGTCAACGTATTATAATAGAATTTATGATAGGTTTTTCACTATATGAATTTTAACACATATGCCTTTACTATTACCAAGCAACCTCTAAAACCATCTGTCCCATACAAACAAATAAGTCAGAGAAAAGAAATACAAAATAAGACAGTTTATACATATTAAAAGCACGGGACATTATAAATTTTTTCAATTTTTTTTAGCACTCTCTTCTTCATCTTCTTCTCAGGCCAGCTAACCATCTAGAAGCTTTTAACAGTCCTGTCAGACAAAACTCAGGGCTTCAAGCCAAAAGTGAGCAGAGATGACTTCTGCTGTGTAAATACAACCAAAGCGAACTAAATGTAAAGTTTGTGAACGTTTAGTAACTGAAGTGAAACTGAACATGACTTGGTTTGATTACTGCAAGTCATACTTTAAATTCTGTGTTTTACTTGGTATGTTTCCATTCTAGCTGCATGCAACATCTATGTAGGCCTGTGTATGCGTGGAGGTTATACAGCAGGACATGCTGGAGCTACAGCAGAGACCTCACTCTCCCATCATGTACACACATCCTGCAGCAGGGCAACAATGACCCCATTCTCACACAGCAGCCCGAGACAGAGCGAGAGCCGGGCTCACAATGGCAGGAGTCACTGCAGGGAAGTGGAGGGGGGTGGGGGTGAAAGATGGGATATGGAGGCAGTGAGGGGCAACTGTAGGCTGTGAATGACCTAGTGGAGAGATGGATGGAGGCACGACAGGATGGAAGAGGAGCAGAGCCAGAATGCAGTGGTTGTAGCGAAAACCCCGGAGGCTCGGCTTGGAAAGGGGAAAGTAGAGAAGGATGGGGGGAGGGAGGGATGAGCGCATGAACAGGGAGAAGTGGAGGGCCAGTTTGAGAGGAGGTCAAACCTTTATTTCTTGCAGTGAGACAGCTACAGATTAAGGCTAACGTTCTCAGTAGGCTGAGGTCTGTCCTGTGGTCCTCTTTAGACCCCTACACTTCATCTTCTGTGTATGCCCTGCTGCCAGATAAAGACTAGCCTGCACAGGTGTGATAATAGGTAATCGTCAGCCTCATATAACTCTAAATGATGACTTTGCATGCATTTTTTAAAGTAGTTTGTTTTATTTATTTTGGACATGCAAACATTTAGCATTGTGGCGTTATGTTGGGCTCTAGTGCTGGGACGATATGCTTTACTCCCAATGCAATTCTTTTACGATTTTTAGGTGCTGATTCAATTTACATTACGATTTTTTGTGATTTTTTTGATATTGAAGTTTTCTGTGGTGAAAAACAAGAAATTTTACAAAAAATATTTTTGCTATTTTTTTTTAGGGTTTTTTTTAGCCCAGTAGCCAGATCAACATTCTGCTGCTATAATACCCGATAAGACAAATAAAAAAGGTAAATAAATATGATTTATTTAATTATATAATTATAAATTTACCTAATTTATTTATAGGTAAATATTACATAATATAATAAAAATGAAATCAAAAAACTATTTTTAAACATTTTTGCAGTTATTAGAAAAAAATATAAAGTTAAAAAAAAAGATTTTAAAATTGTCAACTAAAAAAATCCTGATATTCAATTTTTCAATTCAGTTTTCCCAACCCTGTTGGTCTCAGATTTAAATATTGTTAAACTGTAAGTGCTGCTGTAAACAAAGTAACATTTGCACCAGACAGTCTGTAAAAGATGTACAGTGTTTACTTTTTAGCATTCAGTCAGACAGAATCAGTCTTTTCATAATGAGAAAATGAGTCCTGCACATGCACTAAACATGATTTATAAAAAAGAATGTAAAATACTGGGTGAAACTGTGGTTTGATGTCTGTCATGTCTCACTGTGACTGTGCATGGGCTTAATTCTAGCCTCACAGTTGTATCCTGATATAGATGTGTAAGAGGGGATCAGTTTTCAATTAAGAGAAGTCTCAGTGGTCTTTACAGCACGGCCATTGTAGTTATCTTTGTGCAATGATCAAAGGTCTTTAAGCTGCCATATAGTTTAGTTATAAGATAGTTATATGACCAAGTTTTGGGTTGTAAGGTTTGGGAAAAACATTTTTATTGTGGTGGAGTCTTTTCCACAAGCTCTTTGATAGACTGAGGTGTATTTGTTTGGAGAGACATTTATAATCAGAGAAGGCTTTAAGAGAAGGTAAATTCAACTACAGGACAGAGTGGGTGTTCTTTAAACCACATATGCTCAATGACAGGTCTGCAGTCTGGCCAGTTTACTACAGAGCAATGCTGCTTAACCAGTGCAGAATGTGGTTTAACATTGTCTGAGTGAGATGAGCCAAACCATCTGTGAAGGCAGCATGAGCCGCCTCACGCTGTAGCAAGGACTGCTAACCTTCCACATACACTTCAAATAAACAGACACATGACAGGTTTTCAGAACATTTCACATTTTTATTAGAGGGTTTTGGCTAAATGTTGGACCAGTAATTGTATTGGTCTTGTCACATTCTAGCAGTTGAATAACTTTTTTCGCATTAAGTTATTATACTATTCTCTGAGTGACCAGTTCCTGGTAGATTGCTGTAGGAGTAACCTGCCGTGCTTATGAATATATTTGAGGCCTAATTGGACCATTTTTACCCCAAAGGCAGCATTTAAAGGTGTATATATATGAATATATACAGCATATGTGTGTTTGTCATAATATGTGTAATTTAGGTTGGTTAGTTGGAGCTTCAGCTATCTGAATTGGTGCCTATGTTATTTTTATGAAGATTAATGTTTTTCCTGCCTTTTGTAAATGAAAGTGAAGTGAAGACTTTTTTCTAAATTCCCTGTGCTTTCTGGTTTTTCAGCTTGGCCTAAGCCACGTTTTATAAAAATGCTTTTATCAACTAGATGCTCATATGTTACCCCAGAATTAATAGTACTTGGACAAATGTATGTTTGTAAAAAAACAGATACTTATTGAAGGTAATTTGGGGAATTGTTGGAAATGAGTATTTGTTAGACAATATTTATAGAGAGACACAAACACAAGACAGCCTTTAATCCTCCAGAACTTCCTGCTCAATATGGAGCCGCGGTGAAACACAGCATGTGGATTATTGGAAGGACTGTGGAGTGTGTTTCCGTTGTGTGAACTCGGTCAAACTGGTGACAGATGTTTGCACCATCTCAATGTCGGGGAGCACAGCGGCTGAAATTCAGTCTGTCTCTGTGACCGAGACAGCTACAGAGATGCAGCCAAACCAAATGGTGACACCAGTAAATGGTTCAATGGCTCCAGTGAATACGCATGTATGCATCCACACATAGACTAATACACACATCATTTTCTCCACTGATCAATAGAAAATCTATTTGGACCGGTTCACTGGGGCAGCGCTTTGCTCTATTAACTATTACAAGGTTCGACTCCCTGTGAACTAAAATGTCTGACACACATTTACACATCCTACTTGTGTATGCTACTGTGTGGATAACAGCTTCACTTATAAACACACAACATGGATGCTAATTTAGACCGTGTATCCTGTCATCAATGTACAAAACATGATTAAGATTTTGGCAAGTCTTGTTTACATATTAACATGACCACATACTGACCAATGGAATATAAACTAGTAAATTTACATAAATGGACAAACCGCTGGGACATTTTGCAGCCATTAGGGTTTCTGAAGCCCTCATCATCACCTCAGATTTATTAAAATGCAGCGTTATGAAAGGATGTCTGATATTTAACATCAGTGCAGAGAATAAGAACTACCAGAGGGGAAAACACTCCAGAAAGAACACATTTGCTTACTCTTGTATTGATAGTTGCTTTCAGAGGGAAAAACACTTCTTTTCTTAGCACAGTGGTGAGAAAAGCACTTTGAGGCTAAGCCGTTTGTTTCCCTGATAGAGATGGTAAAATAAACCCATCCTCTTGGATGGTCGTATATACAGTATGCTGGCTGTGGATTATGCTGTCAGAGGGTTATTGTTGTTTGCCAGCAGACTGGCATGGAGAGTGGAGAGTCCTGCCAAACAGAGAGGGCACTGGGTGTTCCCTGGGCCAAAGGTCCTTCACCCACTTTCATTGCTCGGTTGTTTGAATAACACTTCAGTCAGGCAGCAGGCTGTGTGATGTAAACCTGAGAGTCTTCCATTAGAACGATACTCTCTTCTGTGTTTACAATGACTAATACAGAGACTTGCCATGCAAAGATATGATTATATTGAACAATCCACAGAGAGATTATAGATGGCAAATGAATTAAAATGGGATTCATTACATCATTCAGTTCTTAGTATGTGGACCTGACCCAGCAACTTTTAACTAGTTCAGAGAATATTTAACCCATCTCTAGTCTGTGCATTAAAATGAATATACATATGTACACCAAGCACTCCTCAAAGCTTGGTGCCTGGTTCTGATGTATTGTTTGATTATTGGGAAAGCAAGAAGCTGCCATTGAATGAATGAATTTAACTTCTGAAATCCTAGTGATGTGTAAAAAGTGATTTACTCACTAGTGTTTGGAGAAATTGTCACTTTTGATTATGGCTTTTAGCCAGCGCCTAATGATACTTAATGAACTGGAACCAAAAACTGTAAAATGAACAACATGACCCATAGATCTCTGAAGAGCTGAAATGTAGCTTATTTGGCTGTTCCTTCCTTCGCCATCTTGGGAGCGTCATGAGTGTTTTGACTCCCGGAAAGTATACAAAAATTGTCGACGAGTAGGCGCTGAGAGGGGGGCTGTGATCGTGGGAAGGGATGGTTGACACCCATTTAACTCTAAGCTACGACCTAACAAAGCTAAAACAGAGCTAACAGGAGCTATCCAGCTAACAGAACAAGGAGGGCTAAAGATAAGGCGAACTGTTAGGCAGCTAAAAACCGTGGTTGAGCTTTGCCGTGTTTTCCCGGATATCTGGCACCTGTCAATCAAAAGGACACACCCCTAAAACAATTTTAGTATTAAATAACATCATAACGAAAGAGTTGGAATTTTTTTCACTCTCCCACAGTTGTCATGAAGGTAAACCTGGCATTTTAAACCTAAAATAGTTTTTTTGAACCAGGCTGTAAAAATGTTTAATTCTTCTGTAAAGTTGGCTTTTTAAACATGGGCGCTAATGGGAAATTGCTCCGTTTTGCAGCCAGCACCTGGTGGATGAGGATGGAACTGGAATTTTATCACTTCCGCATAGGCTAAGCCGGAGGTTTCCGCTGAACCCCAATCCATGGAAGGGAACATGGGAGCAAGCAGCCCCAGTGTAGATGTGCCCATAGACCCTATGAGCTGCTATGCCCCTTTTTATATAGTCTGTATAGTGTCTTAAAATAAAAACCATTAACTCTGATGAGAGAAAATAGAATTGTAATGTTGAAGTTCTGAAATATTTCAATGAAAGTGAAAAATGATGGTTGACCAGAACAAATGTTTCATTTTCAAAATGACAAATGCTAAAGCAAAATATTTCCATTCAGGTCGAACATAAGATGATTGACAACAGCTCCGACTTCTCTGCAAGTTCCCACACTCTTAAGTACTCCCGTCTTCATAGCACATAGACAGATATGCTCTCCACATACAAGAACACCACCTCATCTAAAACCACTGTCTCTCTGAGAGAGGGGCTGCCTGGTCACACGAATCTGGCAGCTGCATTTGTGTTCAGACAAAGTGAATGGCTGCGGGGTGAAACTGTGCTGCGCTGCGGCTCAGGATTAGAGCTTAAATAGCCTGTAGTGGTACAAGAGGAGCCAAGCTTGAGTATCAATGACACCTGAGCAAACTCACTACAACCGTCGTATCAAAGCACCAAGGACAGGGGAAGAAATCCTGGGGATGTGGTTCATATTTTGAGTTCCACACAGAATAAAGAGGCCTATCTGCAGAGTCAGTGAAGCTGAAATGTCTTTTACTTTCCAATAGTTAAGAGACTAAATTGAAAGGTTTTTGACAAATTATCATTTCTTTATGTGGTATTTTTAGCTTGACTGAAGAGCTGAAGAGTTTTTCAGTCTGTGGTGAGATGTTGTACGCCTTGTTTGATTTAAAGCTCTTGAGAAATGAGAGGTGTGAGAAAGCCAAAGAAAAGACGAAGGGACCTATCGAGATACAAAAACATGAGGTATATGATGCCAGAAAAATGACAAAAGCTTCCCCTCCAGTCATTTCTCTTTACGTGAAGTGGCTAACATCTTTTCATCTACTCATTCTTTCCCTCTTTCATGCAGTGCTAGTGCCTTTTCGCCCTCCATTTTCTCCCCTGCTTGCCTCTCTGTTGTAGGATTTTGCTGCTTCTTCCCAAAATTGAATCCTCCTCCTTTGCCTGAGTTTTTGCAGCTCTCTCCTCTTGTCATATTTGCTCCTCCGTTGCATCTTCAGATCCCATCCCCCATTCCTCTTAAACCACCATCCTCTTTGCTTCCCTAGCTTGTAACCAGCCCCCATCCAGTCCACCCATTCAGCCCAACCCCTCCCATATTACACACAATGTTCCTCTGAGTTAGTCTGATGTGTTTTTTCACTCCCTTCACTCTTTGCCTGTGTCTCCTCTTCCATTTATCCTCCCTGGTGCGTTGCGATTGCAGCCAGCCTGGCGACAGCACCAACAGCAGACAGTCAGGGAGTGGGCACCAGCAGCAGGAGGGGAGGGGGAAAAGAGGGGATGCAAAGATGGAAAGGAGGTGCTTCCTTTTTCGGTGATGAGTTTTTGATCTGTACCAGAGGGATATGGGAACGACAGGGACTGAAAGATTGGGGACCGGCTACTCAGCTTCCCCCAGGCCTAAACATCGTCTGTGCTGATGCACATGGGTCTCCCGCCGTGTCTGTTAAGTTGTTGCGTTTGATGATGTGATGAGACACATGGCTGGGACCTGGGATCAGATGCTGCACCTAAACAACCGGCAGCTTCTAATGTGCAGAGAGGAGGATGAAGGGGAGCTCCTCAAAGTAAAAGGGAGGTATCAGACCTGATTTGGTGCTTTTTCACCTGAGAAACAGCTGTTGTACCCTGCAGGTTACACCTGTTTCTGTTTGACAGACGGGATGGTTGTGTTCAGATTAGGAGCTGAGCATTTTCAGCTGGTGCATGTTTATTAACCAACATGATCAAAAATGTTAATGTGGCCTCAGCAGGAACAAAGAGCCATTTCAACACGGTTGGCGTCTTCATCTGAAGTTGAAACTAGGGTGGTGGAAGACAGAGGGTGTTGGGCTGTCATTCACAGCACTGGTGTAGCATTTCTAATACCATGTGAGATGCTAGTTTATGTTCATTTATGATGACATTCGCCCAACTCTGCCTCTGGGTGACTCACTTGTCCTCCTGCCTCATTTAAAGTTAACCAGTTTAACCAGCTAAGACAGTAAGAACTAGCCAGTTTGAGGCAGAGTAGGTCTGGTCTTGGTTTCACAATCCTTCAGGAAAAAAATGGAAAAAAGGCTGGCTGATATATAAAAGTATATGGTGCCATTTAAGAGGTTTAGAAGTGGGTATACCCAATGCTGACTGAAAATACCTGCATATACCCTGGACTACACCACTGTCTCAAAGTTTCTTTTGTCAGTTTTACAGGAAAAATACATACAACGCATACAAATATAATCCTAACTGTACATAAGGTTCAACTATTGAACAAAGCAAGAAGTTGACAAGTATTTGAATTTGGTTAGATTAGAAACCTTTGGGAAACGTCTTGTCATCAATATTTTGGGGTATGAGAATGCAGAAGTTTTAAAACCCTCAATGTCTTGTCCTTTTCCATTTTGGAGATCAACCATTCATATCTATCTTTGTAAATCCTAACATTTGTGAATCTGTGAGGTTTAAGGTGCATGCTACAGTGGTTCAGTGAACAATGAGCAGCTTTTACGTCAGAACAACAGTAAATGTCAGGTGGAAAATCAGTGGACTGTTCATAAAACCCAGAAACACCTGGTGGGGGAAGCACAACAGGATCGTGATAGGGGCATGAGGGTGTTCACGTATCAGACTCCTCTTTCCCAGAGTCTTCATCTTGGTTGTGACCTCTGCTGTTGTTGCTATAACAAGTTAATGACACAGCAGTCTGGACTGGATGTTGGCCAAAACAGCACAAACGATGCGAGTGACCTGGTCTCGCTTTGTGTTTCCTTCATTATTCATACTGGGACTGAATCACACAGTGATATTTGGTCACATGCAAATAATTTGCATCTATGAAGTTCCTCGTTTGTCTGATGAGCCGTCAGTGGTTGGAGAGTCCGTCAGTTCACACTCATCCCATGAGGTGTAGAAATACCCAATCCCAGAGCTTGTGATCAGATGGTACACCTCGAAAAGAAAGCACAGTTTATATTTATCAGACGGACAAATCCCCTCATCTTGTTCAGCGCCTTGTTGGGCCAGAAGATCTTGTCTGTGTTATTGATCTCAGGAGTTTGTTGTGTGTAGCTACAGGTTCCTGCAGGCTCTTCAAAGACAACAGCCTGGTGTGAAGATCCAGACGAACTTAATCCAATTTAGTCTTTCATTGTTAAGGGAATGAATATATATCATTACAGTGGGCTGAATTTATCGGTGAGGTTGTGGTTGTTGAGGGAATTATTGGGAACCATTATGAACACTGGGAAGAGTATGAGTTTGGTGTGGGACCAAAAACAGTGGATATCTCAAGATTCAGTGATCAAACCTGCAAGTCTTTTTCACTCATGTTGCTTTAATTAAATCCATTCATATTGTCTTCTGTTGATCAAACTATATTAACACTTAAAACTATAGGTGAATACATCCCGTGCTCATGCCTGACTTTAAGCTTGCAAAATGTCATTTTCAGAGACATTACCAAACTTTCCAACCTTAAAACATTTTTGATGGCACACTGAGATTTATCTTTTACACTGGCTGTCGGCAGCAGCATCTTGTGGCTGTGATAACATTTTCTCTGGGACACCGCATGATATTACAGCAGAGTTTCACTCTAAGCACCGTGTCACACACTAGCAAGCAAATAAACATACCAGCCGTTTTGAACATACACTATGGCTGATTCAGCAAAGAAATGCAAGAAGAGTGTTGGGTGAATTGGGTGAAAAGAAAAAGTGACAGAGCAAGACATAAAACAAAATAAGAATGCTCACAGTAGGATGTAAGACTGACGCAAAATTCAGGACAGAAATAAATGCACAGGTCAAATAAAGAAGACACATGTGAGAATGCATTTGTCTTTCATAAAAAGAGAAGTATTCATAAACAGGTTTACTAGAACCTAATAAACATACAGGACATGTGCTTGTATGTATATATATATATATATATACACACACACACACTATATATATATATGCTTGTTTACCTCACTTTATTATTCGGAAGGAAAATGAAAGTGGCTTTGAGCTCCAACAGGCAGCTCCACCTGCAGCCGCTGATCAGCTGATCTGAGGAATAATCTCTCAGCTGACTGCTCGGACAGCCACGCCCAAATTTCTGCTCCAGCTGGTTGCACAATCATTGTTTATTCAAGGCGAGGCCGTGCAGATAGAAGGGCACTTTGCCCTGCAGACCGGTGGCTAAAGGGTTATTTGTAGAGATGAATCTTCTAGAAAAAATGTTTTTCAACACTTTCTCATCCACCTATTCTATAAAGTAGTATAATACAGAAAATGTCTTTGTTCACATTCTGGTCAATTTTTCTGCTATTACTGAAACTGCTGATTTACTCATAACATTTACTTCACTGGTGTTTAATTTCTCTGCCACCACTTTGCTTTGTCTTTGTGGTTATTTTTGTCTTACGATTTTTTTTAAATATAATTTTTACTTTCTAGATTCTCTTATTTAAATGGGGACTTGTGTTAAACACTAATATTACCCTTGTAGCTCTGTTTAATCCCCAGGGAGTCTACAGATCACAACTACCACATGCCAAACATGTTGTGCTCTTTGTTTACAGGACTTCTTAAGCTTTCCCGGTAGAAATGTCATCACACAAAATATCTTAAAGTGCATTCCTCTGTGGTGAAAATCTGAGCGGGAAGCTGTTTTGTCACCTGTTCTTGATACACTGGCTAACCAGTCTGAAGGATTATTAGTAAGATTAAACCTCCAGTGCTTACATGTCTGTCAATGTTTGAACAGTGGTGTTATTCAACTCTCAGCCAGGTCAGAGTCCAAAGATGTAAGGAAGCGCCGCCGCGGCACGGTGGGAGAAAGCTTCTGTTGTGCTTGTTGGCGGGACATCGGCAGGTGTCTCTGGCAACTGATCAATACTGGCTTTGATAAGAGTTCCTTGATAGAGGCATGAGGCACAACACGTTTCATATTTCACACGACATGTCTCCTTCCAAGTGTACACCCCAGGTTTTATATATATATAAAAAAAAAAATAAAAAAAAACTTGTCTGTCATGTGGTAGTTGTGATCTGTAGACTCCCTGGAGATTAAACAGAGCTACAAGGGTGAGATGAGTAATACATCCTGGACAGGTTGCAAGTATATCGCAGCTAATTCTTTTAGCAAAGTGGTTAGACGCAGAAAATTTGTTTTCCCTTCCATTTTTTTTCTTTGAAAGAAAAAAAAAAAAAACACCAAAATTGTGGTAGCACTCTACAAACCATAAAGACAATAAATAGAAGATTACCTAAACAGTAATAATACATTTTCTCTAAATGTGTAACCCATCAACAAAGAGTTGTTGCATTAGTTGGTTTCAGTATTATATTTGTTTTGTGCATCTTTATCACTACAACACACTTTATTTAATCTTTAAACATTTTCAGTCATTGTGTAGTTTGGTTTTCTATGGCGGCCTCGCAGAGCTTGTAGCATGGCGGCTGTTACATCCACCAAGGGATGCAACATGCCAATGACCAGGGAATAATAAGCACATGACATGAATGGAGTACAATAAGTTTTATTGACCCGTCTGGAAGATAGATTCAGCTGCATTACCTGTGGAGGGGAGGAAGGGACAAAAGGTTGTGCCAAACCAAAGAAATGATCATAACACAAGACCCAACTACCCCCCCCTACTCTACAGACAAAATCAACAACCAAAAACCCTCAACTAACTTATCTACAAAAGTTAAGGAGAAAACATTCAAAGGGTGGCATCAACCACTATGCTAGGGAACTAGACATCAATTCACTACGGGCTGGAATGTAAAGGGTACCCCGAATACCTAGTCCACCAACTCCCCACCACATACCTGACAGAGCAGCGTCCAGAACCGGTCACCGACAGCCAAACAGCAGCCAGAGCATGAGTGTAGTTCAGATGAGGGAAGCCCTGAATAAGATCAGTGAACAGCCTTTTATACCCAGACCTACAGGTGCAACTCATTCTGGCAATCAAGGGGACAGGAGCTGACCAATCAGTGTTAATCACCTCCCCAATTATCCAGTTTTGGAGCCAGAAACACAGATAGGCAAGGTGCCTGCACATCACAGCGGCCGAGTCCTCATCCATTAATCTACATTAATCTCACAATGTTGCAGGCACAATAGGGACATGTTCATTGATAAGATTAACCTTCAGTGTCAGCTGAGTGCTGAAAGGTCTCAGTGTAGGACAGACGTTCTTTGTATGTAAACAAAACAGGGTAATTTTTGCGTTTGGACGTCTCAGATTTGAACAAATGGAAAGGAAGTATCATTTCAACATCAACTATCTCATGTAGATCAGAGCTTTAGCCTTACACTCTTCCAGCATGTTTAAAGTAATAAAGCTGGAACCAGCGACATATCCAGGCCTGTTCTTATTATTCATGTTTGGATGACTTGAGAGCAGCATTTTGTTATTTCTCTTCATCTTTATGAAGTCTATTTTAAGGTAGCATTTCCATCAGCGCTCTGTGTAAAAGCCACACTTTCCTTAAGGACTTTTTTTCTCCTCTCCTTCACCGTGAAAACATGAGCTGCGATGCTTCCCGCATCCTCGCGGGCATTATTTGTGTGTCACTGCACTTGAGGTTTCTGTGCCGCCAGCTGAGCACAAACATGCAGATCTTTGTGTTTAACGTATTAAAACGCTGGTGTGAGGAAAAAACCTGTGACTTTCTGAATGGACCAATGCGGGTGGTGGTAAAGAAGCAGCATGGAAGTGGCTTTGAGGCGTGAAAGTGAGGCGATGATGTTAATTACATCAGGATACGAGCCAGAGAAGGAGCAGGTGGATGTGATGCCTTGCTTTTACATCTGGTTTATGTAAACATTCAGTTTCTGTGCGTGTGATTGTGTTTTATCAGCCTCTCTCTTTCCACCACGCCCTCCTCCTCCTGCATGATGCCCCTTCCCTAAATGGATGCACCTTGTGAAACAGACCAGGGGAAGTAGTTTGTGAGGGGACATGCATGGAAATGAACCCCACTGTGTCCTTGTCCTGAGTCTGTGCAGCTCTATCTTTTGCTTTTCAGAGACATAAAGAAAGAAACCCCAGGGACACAGCTGTCCCTTAAAGAGATGACAGTATCAGAATAGAAGAGATGGCTGGAGGATGCAGGCGGCTTTATCCTGTTCCTGTGGAGGCTAGACACAGCCACATCTCCTAAACAGAGTTGGAAAGTGCTATTTTCATACTTCTTTTTACTTTGATATCTCAACTATTTTATTAGAAACTACAGAAAAGGTCTAAAATAAATGAATGAATGGAAAAAACTTGCTTTATACCAGAGGGAAACTTCAATGTTGTAGTTTTTTTCCTAAGAATTAGAAGATGAAAGAGAGAAAGTTTTGTTCTGGAGGGCGATGACTCTTGGCAGGAATGATCTCTGGTACTTTTCCATCTTGCGTTGAAGTTGGAGTTTTCTGGACAATCAATTCCAGCGGCTCCAGAGTTATCCCCAACACAGAACCAGCTTTCTTCACCAGTTTGCTGTTGTTGCTGCCAGACTGCACTTTGCCCAACAGACTGATAGCAGATGCAGCATGTTGGTGCGGACATTTAACGATCCAGTCTGCTCTGTCCCTTCTTGTAGATGGCCTCTGTGTTTCGTTTCCAGTCTACTGTTGTCTATCTCAACTCCAAGGTGCTTGTATTCCTCCACCTCTTCTCCCGGGATGTAAACAGTGCTATGTTTACTTTGCTTCCTACTGAAGTCAGCAGTGATCTGTTTTGTGTTGTTTCCAGAGCATTTCACAAACTGACCGAGCAGTTCGGTACTCAGCTTCTTGTCCATCACAACTGGAGAGTAATCTGAATATTTCAGCAGATGACAGGACTGCTGAATTATTACTGAAAGTGTGAGGTGTATATTGTGACGAGACATTGTGAGAGTACAGTCTCTATGTTGGTCTATTGCTGCTGACCAGCGTCTCAGATGCAGAAACTTTCAACAGCAAACTGTTGGTCTGTTTGTGATGTAGTCATTAATCCCAGCTGGATGTGGAGGAATCTACCTGGAATTTATGGAGCTTCTCACATAACAACACAGGACATCTGCAGGCAGACCAGCTCAGTGTCTCTCTCTAAAGTCTTGTCAATGATTAAAAGCCCTCGTATGACTTACCCGACTCTTGATAGGTCACCATGTCTTTTTATTAGCTCCCTGTGTCTCTCCTCTTCACCTCTCCCTTGATGACTGCTCTGATAATATACTATACTCATAACATTACTTTTTCATATAGACATGCAAAGAATGCATCCTTTTATATTCAGTTTAATTCTTGATGTTAGCCAGTTATATGTTAACATAAACAGAAGTTTCACTCATCATGAAATTAACTTGAGCAGACTTTAGAGGACTGAAGAACAAAAATTATGAGCTTGAGTTTGTAACTTGGACCTGGTTGAAGCACCTATGACGGTATGGCTGCTGTATCAGGTCTTGTACTGGAAGTTGGTACGGACGTTTCTCCAGTTTGTTGTGGCAGAAATGTCAACCAGGTTGGTTAGAGGGCATCACTACAGACTTGTTTTCAGGTCTCTGCTTTTTACCAGAAAATGTCATACCTAAACTTTCATAAACCTAAGGCTGCTCCTCTGTGTTTTTATTTCTACTCCAGTCTGATCAGCTTCCCTGTAACCTGCAGAAAATGTTTCCATACAGTGATGCTGAAAATGCGATTTTCTACTGTAGGAGTGAATTTAATGAAGGGAATGTCACTTCATTTCATGGGAACTGTAGTTCATCTTTGTTTTTTTAGTTCAGGACTTTGCATGTCATAGTTTGGGAATCATTTAACCGCAAGCATGCAGTGAGGTGTGATGTGATGTTTGTGATACAAGGTTTGTTTGGTCTGACTGCTGCACCAGTAATGTCCTTTTGTCATCGTGTCTAGTGACCATCAGCTTGTGTGTTACATGTTTGTCCAGCCGTTCAGTACCTGACTAGTCATATTGATAGCCAGATCTGGGGAGTCTGTTGATGGTTCCAACTTTCTACCATTTAAAAGTAATGCAAAATGTTGTGCCCTGGGCTCTTCCTCGGATCGGCTCCTCTTCTTTGAAACAATCCAAACTTGCAGATCTGCAAACAACTCCTCACCCTCTCACCATCAACTGTGTGACACTTTGTACCAAGTTCATTCTTTCAGTTTTCAGCACTTTATTTATGACAGCTTTAGAAACACTCCAACTACCCCCTCCATTTTTTAAAATAAAAAATATAATTTATATTTATTCATGTATTTCTTTAATTCTTTACAAAAAAGATCAAATACAATCTAAAGCATTTGAATAAGATGGAGCAGAAAGAGGGCAATCTTCTATAATCTTCCCCCTCAGAGCAAACATAAAGTAACCATATAGTAAACACAGTAAAATGAGATAAAAACAACTGTAGGCCAACATGCTGCCAGTTCATATGCAGCAATTTATGTGGCAAATACAGTTCCTGAATCTTAATTTTCCAACAGATCCCCCATATTTCACACAGTGTTTACTATCAACACATCACCAGAACAAACAGAACATAAACATAGCAGAACAAATTGACTTTAACACTAGATTTTCTCATCAAAGTGGCTTTGATGTTTTAAACACAATATTTGATTTGGATTCTTTAGCTTCTTTTTCAGATTTTCTTTCACATTTTCCCAATACTGAACTAGAGGATATCACCAGGTTCTGGTTGGTTTCAGTCACTTTACCTCTAATCTGCTACGATCCTGAACAGGCGATGAACGACATTAAAACATACTTTGAACCTGATGATGTTCGGTCTAGCAGAATTTGAATTTTTCTGTCAGCATCACATGACTACGGAAGTTTCCACATCCTGGTCTGAGATCAGTTTATTTTCACAGAAACTAGCCTCCCTTTGAGCTTGTGGATAGAGCAGAGCAGGGAGAGGCACACCTTTATCACATGAGAGGTTTTTTTTTCAGTGTGTGTGTGTGTCTGTGTGTGCATGCATGTAAACAAAGACGCTGCTGTGTGTGTAGCCTTGTTTCACCGCCCTTTGCATATGCTTGCAGATAAGTGAGGGAAAGCCACCCCCACCTGGCTCCAGCTGAGCTGTGTACACTCCAAATATTTCCATAGCTAGCCCTTTCACGGAAATGGAGGAGGAAGTCATATATGGAAGAGACAGGCAGATGAGATGAAATTATAATATTAACAAGGAGACTGTAATAAAATGACTGAATATTCTGGTTTATCGCTATTCCCCTTTAACCCTTTTATGCATATGTCTGCTGCAGTGGATACCTATCTGACAGCTGTTTTATAGTATATTCATGGGTGGGGATGGAAAATTTGTAATTTAGCCGCTTCAGGGGACATCAGTAAGTTACGCAATACACTGTCACAGACTGTAGAGTAAATATTTATATATGCACATGCATACATTGTAATAACCAAACTTTCTTTTATGATAAACAGAAAAAGAAAAAGATACAGCCACATTTTGTTATAAAATGTCCATATTGTAGAGATATGAAAAGCTGATCTCATTCATGATGTTGAATACAATATAAAAAATATGTTAATATGTTTATTTGATTAAATCAAATAAATGAATATGACAAAAAAGCAACAATGAATATAAGCATGTAAGTTAATTACTG
>JAVQJG010057337.1:0-14985 GCA_036024015.1 Craterocephalus amniculus | reverse complement strand
GCTCCCGATATCTCCGGCTACATGATGAACATCAAGAAAGTGTTCCAGAGTGTTAATCAGCATGACGGTGAGTACAAAATGAAGGCACATCATTCGGAGGGCGGAGTATTCCTTTAAGCATGGTAGTATCAGGGTAAAGGCATGTTTCTTTTTTCAGGTTCACTCTGAGTTTATGGTTAGACTGCAAATGGATACCAATCAGTCAGATGTGATGCTATCCTATGCAGACCCAGAGAGTAACATACAGGATATTTTACACTTTTTTGCTTGCTATTTCATAGTCTACTGTAGGAGCTATCTTTTTTTTCAAACAAAAAATATGTAAGGTTTTATTATTTCTGTTAAAGTAAAAACAAAACAAAATCAAATTATTCAAATAGTCTCTAATAGTCTCAAATAGTCTCTAATATAACTTTAAATCAGTCAGCAGAAAGATCTTACTTGTGCCACTGTATTATTTTTAAAAATGTCTCATGTGAGCAGGGCTTACATATTTTACCTAAGCGTTTTCAGCAACGAGAATTGGATAGTTGTCAGAATTTTGATTGCAAAATGCCTCTGTGAGTAAATGGGATATTTGATGCAACACAATAATATAAAGTTTAGTAAGTTAGAACAAGTTAAAATATAAAAAAAAGGCATATACCTTTTGTTGGTCTTGGAAAAATACATGGGTAAATATAGGTCATTATGCATTCAAAATAAAAAACAGTGGTTTTTATAAATATGTTCCATAGATGTAAATCTTTCCCATATTTTTGAAGCCACCATGAATGGCCATCATATTAAGTTGGCTACATTTATTTGAGAATTTCTAGCATTCACAATTCCAAACATGCTTGCAGATGCATGACTAAATTAACCTGCACAGATCTTACTTTGACACAATTAGATGATATGCCAAATTTCAATAACTAAAACACTACAGTGCAATAAGATCCTAAATAATGTCATTATTTTACCCACAGTATGGAGTACTATTGTGATATCTGGTCTAGCATTTAGTGCATATATGGCATTTTGTGCACATATCTTCTTCTTATGGGAATCAATAGCAATGCTTTCCCTGATTTTCTTTCAGAGAGTCAGAAACATCTCTTACAACGAGGGAATTTCAGTGGCAAAGTCAAGTTACAGTAAAATGATTAAGAGGGATTACTGTTCATTGGTAGCCTGGCTATCGCGACTTCAATGCGAGCATTAGTCTGGCCAAGACCAACAGGGAAACCGTTTCCCAGAAGGGACGGTCTTTCAAATGTTGCTGTTTGTGATTGGTCGAAGCTTAAATCATCGCCGCTGCTCCATGTTAGCAATGTTGACGGTGTTGCTTCCTGTCGCGTAACTGCATTGAGCCTGCCTCTTTGGATAGGCTCAAAATAGATTGGCTCCCACTTTTTTTGGGATTTTGGAAATCGGTTGAACAGGCCTCTTGGCCAGACTATAAGGAGATTGTGAAATTTAGTGGGCGGGACCAGGCTAGCACATTGGATCTTTGTTATCAGTGTTTCTCTCCTGCTTGACAATGACTTTAGGTAATGAAATATGGTTTTGTGAAAAATTTTTCATAAGATTTTTCTTAACAATAAAAGCAATTACAATGATTTCGAGACATTATTCTCGAATAATTTTGGGTTCATCAGTATATGCAAGACATACCTCACAGTACCCTGGATGTACCAGGGTACCAGTACCTTGTCCTTGCAGACACAGGACAAATAAAATACACAATAAAAAAGAGTTCATGCAGATGTGGCTGACTCTAACTTCTCCATTTCCTTTATGGTTATAAGCTTAAAACTCCACCATGGAAAATGTTGAAATACCCCATCCTTCATTAGCTTGTAACACAGAGGAGCTGCATTGCAGAGTTTGCGTGTTTATGGACACACCCGGTACTTACTGTCTGTTTCTTATAAAGGATATCAAACAGGGAATGCTGCCTGAGCCACAAAGCACCTGTTTCCGACACTTCCACCACATGTGCTTGCCGCTGAGTTCAAAGAGCTTTCAAGAAGACACCGTTAGTACTGCCTTTGGAAACTCCTGTATGTCTTAGCTTCAGCAAAGTTCATTTTTGCACTATCAGGTTTATTTTCAAAACTCTTGCACTATCAGGTTTATTTTCAAAACTCTTGTATTATGCTTGCAATTTTTGCCCCAATTTTCTTTAGTCTTTGAAACAAAAAGAACAAAAATAGGGTTGTAGTTGGACAATACAGAGTATGATGATACTGATGGTCAAAAAAGTTAATGTTGTGACTGTGGCTAAAGATCAGCCATGATAAGGACAATGAATAAACATTTTCAGGAAGGCAGCATGTTTTGGTGTTTCAGCTACTGCTGAATGAATAGATAGTACCATCTATAAACACATATGTGGGGTGATAAAGCCAAGCCCATAGGAAGGAGAGGAGATACCGTTATCTCTGCTGTTGTTTGTAACAGCAGGGTGCCTCAGGTAGGATGTGGTTGTTTGTGGTTACACAGTGTTTTTATAAGATCTAACACTTTACCAGTCATTCTGCAAGGATAAAAAACACTGCTGCTTCATTTTTCAAAAAGTTAAATCACTAAAAGAAGAAAATCACAGTGGTCGCCTGAATTATAACAAAAAAGATTGACATTTTATGGTAAAAACAAAAAATAAATAAATAATTTTATTCACCAGTCGACAACAGATACATCAAAAGATTAGATTGTTATGTTTTGTTTTTACTTTCCCCCCAATATCTCTCCATATGGAATAATTCAGGAATGTAGTTGTTGCCAATCAATTTGACCCAGGGAGCATGTTCATGAGAACACAGTCATTATAAGCACATGTACACAGGAAACCAATCACATTATGCAACATGCTTTCATGCACTGAAACAGTTCTTGATTTGAACATTTATTTGTAGTTTATGTGCATGTATTTGTCTTCAAACTGTTTGGTTTTATGAACCACAAACATGAATATACTCACACATGCAGTCAATGTATTATACATAGAATCTTTGATTATGTTTATATATGTAAAAAACAAACACAATTGTGTATATGTTATATATATCTATTATGCAATTGTAACAACTAATAAATAAGGAAAATGTTTTGGGTGTTTTTTCTTTTTAACTACAGATAATAGAAAAACATTCCTTTATGATGGAAACAGGGCAGGATGGTGCAGCAGCATCTTAATCCTCCTGTTCAAGTTGGATAATTTATTGTAAAATGTTGCAATATAAAACTGGAGAGATGGCTAATCTGTTAGCTGACAGTGGAAAAGCTCAGTTGCTATGGTTACAGCATGGCTTTCCTCTGTAACCGTCCACTGACAGGTCCACTAACCCTGCTTTTACTTCCTCTATCTCTCCCTCTGTATTCCTCCTTCTCTTCCTTCATCAGATCATCTCTGAGTCTGCACATCACAAAAATAACGATTTCACACGACGATATTAGCTATTAGCAGTAGCATGGTAGCAGATACATAAGGGTTTGTAACTCATCAGCATCAATAAGGAAACAGAATTACGTTATCTTTCTGTACTTCATCATCTGACGGGACACTCCAACTTGTGCAACATGTTGACATTTACACATTTATGACTCGCCGAGGCTTCGGTAGTAGTAATAACGTGCTTCATGATGAGGCGTCAGAGAACGCCGCTCAGCTGGTTGCAATGAATTAGCGCACCACGTGATGGGAGTAATGACTACACACTAAATTTCTACAAAAAGATGTCCTCTGTGGTTCTCTTTGTTAAAAAGACAATACATTGACTCAAGTCTTTGAACTTATTCAGTTATTATGAATCTTGCAGAATTTTTCAAAAAAATCACAGACCACAGTCTGAGAAGACCAACTCTACAGATGGGTCAGCAGTTCATAAATGACAGCAGGAAGGGAGCCGGAAAGGTCAAACGAACTGGCACAGTGTGTATTTAAAAAAATATGTGCATTCAGAGGCAAATCCTTGTTAACCACATTACCACAGAGATCATGCAAAATGCTGCTGTGCAGACCCTTAAAACAGAAGGTTGTTACACTAGAAACAAAATATGATGCCTTGCAATAGTATTTAGTTAACCACAATTCCTTGGTGACAGATAGGGCTGTGTTTAGGGGGAAGTTTGCCATCTGGATGTCATCAGCTCTTTGTGTCTTTGTCCTCACAGACTCTCAACCGTCTCCCTACAGGGCTAATGTTCATACTTCTGTGCATGATTATGTACACTACACATTTACTCTACACGCATGTGCACACACACACACACATACACAGAATCAGATAGAACATACACATTAAACAGCTACCTTCATTTCTCCTCCCTCTTCCTCTGTCTTCCCCCACCCTGACCCTCCAATAATAAAAACAAGATGTTCTTATTCTCCTAGGACAAAGGGTAGTAGCAGTACAACTCAAGTCAGGACTCCCTCTCCCGTCCTCACTTTGGACACTCTATGAACTCTAAAATCTTATAACTTTCTTTAATATGTGATTAAATGAAAAACATCAACGGAGCGAATATGAATATTATACGTCTGGTTATGTAATGCAAACTTCTACCTGCCTGATAAAGTAAAGAGAAAGTGGCTGCTAGGTTTTGTGGACTTCTAATGGACTGAGATGAGGGCTATTAATTGCAGCATGTTTTGTAGTTTGTTAGTTTAGGTGCCTGTGGGCTCTCTTTGTATTTGTGCGCGTCTGTGCTGACATCTGTGTGGGTCTGATCAGTGTGTGTGTGTCCGTATGCACGCAATCTATAAGCATCTGAGTGTGCAGTTTCCATTACAACAAGTATTACTACCAGATTCTGCACCTGACCTTCATTTTTCAATTTGTAAACCAATCTTCCTAAAATTGAGCGCCAAATTTAAGAATAAACCTACAAGATATTCATCTTGTTTACATCAAAGACCCTAAACATCACTATGCTTGCCCTGCTTTACCTCCCTCACTTAAGCCCCCATCTGCAAGATCCCACCCAGGCTAAACTCTGCCTCGGTCTGCTACTGCTTCTTTGGCTACCTTACATTGGTTCTAATCAAGTTCAATTCCTCCTTTTTTCTTGAATGTGTTTGAAGTCAGGAATCACATGACTTTCAATGACGATAGCCACTGTATACATTTTCTCATTGCCAAAGGATGTGGCTGACCTCCCACACAACAGTCTTTGCCAGCCCAAAATCATGTCCTATGTTTTACACATTACCTCTTTTTATGGCCTTCATTTTTAAATTAATATGTGCAATTGATTATCGGTATGGGTATAGGTAGTATACAATTAAATACAAAAACATGTATTCACACCACAACACTTTGTTGTTGCATTATCAGATTATTAACATCAGAAGTTATTGGTTAATTCAGAAGGGAGAACTTTTATAATACTCTGAAATTTTGCTCTTTTATAATACTCTGAAATTGTGCTCACAGTTCTTTTCATATGAATACACTTTACCAGAGGTTTCCTCAGGAGAACCACTACCACCATGTGAGAACACTCTGTGCCTTATGGAGCAAGCCTGGGTTAGTAATTAAAGTCAAACTCCCTGAGTGACACACGTGTACCTTCTGAACTGTAGAGATGCTCAACACTGCTAAGCAGAGATATTCAGCAGAGGGGCAACATGAATTGCCATTCATGATTGCCTAGATTTTTTAAATTAAAAAAGAAGGTAAAATGTTCAATACTGGAATTGAAATAAGAAACACAAAACCAATGTAACAGAAAATAATTAATTTAATAGCTGAACAAATGAATGCACTTGAGTGCCATCCATCTATCTTCTTCCGGTTATCCAGGATTGGGTCGAAGTCAGCTCCATAAATCAAAACACCCTCTGTAGAGCATAAGAGGAATTTACATGTACTATCTTGCACAGATAGACAAACTAACTGCTATAAAATTGAACATAAAAGCTTTGATTACAACACACAGAAGGAGAGGAACTTCACTCGGGTTAGATGTCATTATGTTCTTACTGCTAGAAATCCACTCAATATTCGTTTTGGATAGCCTAGGATGGATGGTACTCTTATTTTCTTTACCCTCATGTTATTAAATAAGATTTAAATTAAATAAGATGTTTCAACAAAAAAGTAAAAAATTGAAAGCTCAGTCTCACCAGCAGTGTGTCCCAGTTGAGTGTTAAGTGAAGATATCATTGTGTCAATGTCTTGACATCACAGCAGGCATGGAAACATATTGCAACAAAAACTATACCTCAGTAGGGAACTTCCTGATACATGTTGTGACTACGCAATTTCTTGGCCTTTATTGTGTAATTTCTCCAGATATTTTACGATCTGCCATTAGATCAGCCATGAAATCACACATGATTGTGTATCTGAGTTAAATTGTGCACTGCACTGAAGGAACAATTGGTAGGTAAAATTAAGGCAAAACCAATATAAAATATGTGCTCATCCTTTAATTTGATAAGGTACTTTATGAGATAATTTAAGGCTGACATGGTCATAAACACAGAAGGATACACCCATATGCATCGCTAATGAATGGCATCTGTACAGTTGTACATTGTTTGATTTAAATAAACAAAAAGACCAAATTTCCCTGAGTTACAAAAAAATGTAAATTTTTCTTATTTATATCTATTTTCTATAAAATAATTTAAGATAAAGAGCTAAATATATACATTATTAAATAAAATAGCAAACAAAGCAAAGCAAGATCTTTTTTACTGATTGACCAGTGTGATTTAATTTTTTAGACGTAATGATTCATGCTGGCTAAAGTTCAAGCTAATAAATTTCCATTTCAACTTATTCAAAAGTTTAAAAAGGGGCTTATTCCCGCAAGAACACGCACAAGTGGCCGTATAATATGTAAGGTGTTGAACGATGCCTGGTAATGTCGGACTGTAAGGCACAATTCATGTGCACTCTCAGAAAATCACTGCGGCTATATATTTCATTAAAAATTTCAGGGGGATATTTAAAATAGAGAAAGGCGATCCAGCACAAATATGAACGGCTGACTTTAAGCACCTTAATGGCCCTCATACCAAGACTTGGCAGTGACTGGAGTTATGAGTAATATTGTCTGCAGGCAGCTAGTTCATTTAAGAGACAAGCAATAAATGCCTCAAGTGAGGGGGAGGAAAACTGAGCAGCTCATTTCAAGCAAGGTGTTGATTTGGGCTTTTTTTTTTTTTTTTAATTCCACAATGGGAACCATAAATAATTAACAATAGAGCGTATTTTGACATTGCATTTATAACACAACAGGTGTATGATAGCAAATGATCGCGACAAAAGAATAGATCAATGGATACAACAATGTAACTGAATCCAGACTTTGGGTAAAAAGTTCATAAATGCCTCTCAGATTTTGAACTCAGCATTCCTGCTTTGACCGTCTAATTGAGCAACTGTGCCCTCAAGCTTTATAAAAGTCACCAAGGTGGTACCAAACCCTTTCTTTGGCTTTACTTTTGCTGTGACACATTTTTGAACTGCATTTGTCCATCTCTTTCTCAGTAATCTCCATGTTTCCTCTTTTAAGCCATTCCTCATGTTTTCTCCGGCACAGCCAGTCCCAACCTTGGGAAAAAAGCCCATTTCCTTCTGGTTCCAAGTTCTCCCACTGAGGGACAAAGAGTGTCCCTAAGTTCAAGCTGCACCCCAGGCAATGTAAACGGGGTGAGGAGAACATGAGGTGGACCAGTGTTGGAGCCAGGCAATACTAACCAGTGTGTGGGAGAAAATTACAGGGTTACTGACCTCACAGGGAAATCAGTATGGCTTGAGAAAATACACAACAAACAGGAGGCAGATCACAATCATCTTTAACTCATGGTCCTGATAAAAATTGTCTGCATGACATGGAGAGGTCACAGCATGGGTCAGTCATTCAGTTTAGAGGCCAGTGGCTGTTTTCTTTTTAAGCTTTCTGGTTGAGTTTTAAAGAGAAGACAATTGCAGAGAGCAATGCTATTATTACTACCAGCATTAGTTGGGTCTGTGGGGTCTATGATAGGTGTTGGAGTCACAAGAATTTGTATATATATATTAAAATAAGTCAGGTTAATCTTTAACATTGACTGTTCCATGATTGTTTGCTGTAAATTTTTGAAAAAGCCAGAAAAAAGTGATTTAATCGTGTTTAATCGCATGGAATGGTGATTTATTGTCCACTGACATAATGTTTTCCTCTCCGCATGTTTCACATTATCTGTTTATTGGAAATTATAAAGCATCTTTTATTTATAAAACTACAAGATGGATTAAAACGTTCAAAATCTCCCCTGAGGAACTGTATTTTATTTAATGATGTGTCATTTCTGTCAGGACTAGCAGGACATTCTGTAAGGTATTTTTGCCATTTTGCCAGCCCTGAAAAAATAGGATATCTATGTTATCAAAGGACAAGACACATTAGCCACAGCCTCTGCCTCAGTTGAGCAGTTTAAGCGATTGATGACTATTTGGCCAAGGGTACTGTGACATTCTATACAGACTAAAAGTGAATATGAATGATCCAAATAGGCAGATACAGAAAATGGAAAGATGAACAGACATGTATGGTGGCTCAATTGAAAGGGAAAATATGCATGAAGTTGTTCTATTCAAACATTCAGCATTGATTGTCTCCAAAAGAACTTAGAAGAAGCAAATGGTCACATCTTTGTGTCTGAAATAACATTACAGAAACAGAAAATCATTACAATGACTGCTGCTGATCACTGCTTTTAACTCATCATCTGATAGGAACAACTTTTTATGTCGTCTCCTGAGGGCTAAGCCCCCCTGGTCTGTAGAATCATAGAACTGTCCTTAGTGGTGTTTAAAATATTTTTAATGGGCCGGCCCAGTCTTAGTTGGGCTGGTGATTTACTGAGTTTTATGGGCCAGTCAGACCAATAAATAAACTCTGTAAGCCTAAAAACGACGTCAGCCCACCGGGAAAATGCCCGGTATGCCAGACAGCCATACCCTGGTTGTATCTACAAAAAAGACTGCTTTACTCACTTGACCACCAAGCCCAACCTGACATGTACGTATACACTTATTTACCCACAGGAAAGGATAATAACTCAAACTTTGTTGTCACCCTTTTCTATAACAGTTGTAGTTTACCTTTCATATGGAGCTACTGCCACCTTGGTCACCCTAACCCTGACCTGGGGCAAATCAAATATTTTTGTAAAAATATTTTACTTTTCTTATTTTTGTCTTGACATGCTGACGGCTCTGATAGGAATGTATAGTTCTGAATTAAAAGGTAACCTGAAACTGGGTGTTTTACCTGTCTGTTGAATCAGACCTGGTGGGTGACAACCAGCATCTCAGTGCTCTAATTATGCTTTTACCTTCTATGGTGCCATCATCTATATAGTTACTCTGTTGCTCTGTATTGTTTAAAATAAAAGGTCCACATGTTAATTAAAACATTGAAATTCTTGTTCTTGATTGTCTTTAACATCATTGGAGACTTGAGTACAATGATTACAAAACAGCGGGAGCAGGGAAGTTCCTACTTCCCTCTACTGTACGTAATCAGCCAGTTTATCCGGGGAGATCCCAAGGTGCTCCTTGGGATCAATCTGAGCAATATGAGAGATATAATCCCTCCAGTGTCCTGGGCCTACCATGAGGTCTCCTTCTGGTGGGACATGCCCGGAACACCTTCCCAAGGGGGGCGTCCTGGTGGCATCTTGACAAGCCCGATCAACCTCATCGGGCGCCTATTGTTTCCAAGAAAATACTCCTGGATGACCAAGCTTCTCTAAAGGAGCCACCCTGTGGAGGAAACTCATTTTGGCTGCTTGTAACTGCGATCTTGTTCTTTTGGCCACAACCCAGAGCTAGTGACCTTAGACAAGCCTTTTGACTCAGGTCCTTCTTCACCATGACATACAAATACAGACCCCTATCACTGCAGGCGCTGCACCGATCCTTGATACTTGAACTCCTCCACTTGGGGTAGGACTCCACTCCTGACCCGGAGATGACTCTCCACTTTTTATCGGCTGAGGACCATGGTCTTATATCTGGAGGTGCTTATTCTCATCCTGACCGCTTCACACTTGTCTGTGAACTGCTCCAGTGAGAACTGAAGATCACCACCCGATGAAGCCAACAGAACCACATCATCCGCAAAAAGCAGAGAGCCAATCTTGAGGCCACCAACCCAGATCCCCTCATCGCCTCTGCTGCGCCTATAGAAATTCATAGAAACTTAGAGTTCTTTTAGACCCAAATGTTCTTCCTATGGTGACTTATAACAAGGCAAAAACACCTTACCTCTTTAAACCTAATTCAACATGAGAATGAGCAAACAAGGGCTGAAAGTCCTTCAACTAAAGAAACAGAACTCTGTACAGACTTTGAAGTCAAGTACAATAACTCATGCATACAAGTAGAGGTGAGATGGAAATGCTGAAAAATAGCACATGGAGAAATTTTCTGTAAGTTAATGAATACTGACAGTTAAAACTCTGTATTAAAATCAAGTAGGACATACATTTGCTCTAAAACTCATAAAACAAAACAAATAAAAAAAAAATTCATTTCATAGATAAATTCTATTCCTGGTGCGGTCACCAGTCAGAAACATCCTTTTTGACAGATTCTTCAGGTGTAATAAAGAAAACAACATTAACCTTGGGGCACAGTGTCTATGTTGCTACTTTCATAGTTCAAAACTAGATTGAATAAACAATGGACGTGACATGTGAGCTGGAATGACATATAGCTACAGTAAACTGCTCCCCATAGACGCTGCACATGTTGCAGAGCTGAACTGCAGGCCTGCTGGAAACACAAGGGAGGTTGGCTGGAGTTTGGGTAACTGCTGACCTATATAGTTTATGATTTTGCTCAACTGCAACACAAGAATATGTTCTACTAATCTGAGAAACCTTTTCTATGACTTATAAAGTAGATGGCACAATAGGTGAGTCGCTGATTTGCAAAGGAGATTTCATCAGCGTCTGGGTACTGAGTGTGAGTAAGGAGGATAGGAGCTGAAAGACTAATCTTGCCACAGGCCAAGATTAGACAGTTGTGTGATGGATGTTACCCTGCTTCTAATGAAGCTCCTGCCTCATATTAGCCCAGGGTGAAGGAAACAAAATGGGAGGGAAGGGTGAGAGGCTGCAGTATGGAGGAGAGAGTTATCTCATGCTAACTTAGTTAGCTGATAGGCTCCAGGGATACAGGAGGAGAAGGGTCAAGACCTCTACCAACGTCCCCCAAGGGACCGAGGCACAGAGAAGTCAACATTCCTGAGAAACTCTGAGACCTTCCTCCCCTTGAGAGATGGAGAGATGAGGGAAAAGCTGACTGAATGAAGAGACAGAGCAAGCCTAAGAGAGAAAAGAATGAGAGAACTTTGTATGGTCTTTCCATTTACCTTATTCCACTGAAAAAAAACATTTCCGCACACATCACATACATTTTACAGCCTCGTTACAAATTCAGGCATTGTTAGTGACTTATAAACCAACACTGACCTTTGCACACTCATTCCTGTCATTATTTAAGGATTATTTTTAGGCAAACTCCTAAAATAGTCTTTCTCTCCTTCTTTCTCTTCTCCTCCCCTTGGCAAAGTCATTTCCAGCAGTAGTGGCTGGCGCCTGCAGAAGTCTGAGGAGCACAAGGAATTCTTACAAGCTGTTTGGCAGTGCCCTCATAACAATTTGGCATGTCAGTTTTATCACTGAAATTCACATGCAGAAGCAATTTTGTACCTGTTGATATTCTTATGAACATAATGGATGATCATGTTATTTATTAGACTTGTGTTAAAAATGTATAAATAATGAAAAAAGATAAATATTTAAGTTTTCAGTTTGATGGTGCACATTTAATGTTTTATGGTTTAATGGTTCATATCATGGTTAAAATGTGATGATTAACTTTTCACACATTGGTAGAATAAATTTGAAATGTTTAATGCTTTTGTTTGTGGACTTTCTTTTTTTTTTTTTGCTTATTCAGTCCTCGGAAATACTGCCTTATATGTTTTCTGAAATATCTTTGAAATGATCTGATTTATGTTCTTCGAGTTGGTATGTTTTCTGTTTTCTTGTAGGTCAAGTTTTTTTTTTTTCATTTCTTCTTTTGAACACTAATTTGATCTAAAACGTCTTTCCATTTTCAGGTTTTCTTTAAAAACGTTGCATTTTATGATTTGTTTATTTTTTTATGATTGTATATTTGTTTTGTTGTGCTTTTTTATAGTTGAGTTTAAGAAGAAAAGAGGGAACATTACATTGTCAGAAATTTTTTCTGTATTTTCTTTTTAGTTGATTTATTTTTTCATGTTTTGTTTTTAGTGCATTGTCTTCTGAAATATAGGACTTTGCAAAATCATTTACTACTAATTTTTATGTTTACCTTTTAATTTTGTTTCCTGTTTTGCACTTAAAGTCCAGAATAATTGTCTTTTTTTGTCACAAAGTAGCAATAGCAATTCAGTGTTTAAAAAAGCACATAAAGTAACTATAATACTAATTTTGAGTTCCTACAGTTTACTCTGTAATGGCACTCAGTCTGACCTCCCAGCCAAATCACCATCACTCCCCCTACTGTACAGAAAGCACACAATACTCAAAAGCATATACAGTCTCCTGCGGGTTTGATCAGGGTTGTGAAGTCAGAAATATTTGGGAAGAGCAAATTGAATAAAATTTATAAACACACATTTTCAGTTAACATGTGTGCAGCATCATTTGTTTTCATTATAACAACCAGCTGTACCCTGACAAGCGGATCAAAGACGCACTGAGGATTCACACTAAAACATTGTTTTAGTTTCTAAATCATTTCTTACTTTAGCGTGAACAAGAAGCACTGACAATGATTTCCCCCTTTTCTGTGGCGCAGACATTTTGTCCTGTCTGCAAGCATTTGTCTTTGTTCATCAGATCTAATACACTGCAGCTTTGACAGCCCTCATTCTGCTCTCAATCCCAGCTTGTCATTTGCATCTTGCTCTTGACAGCCCCCACTGCAGAACCCCCTTCAAACATGTAGGAATGTATGGGAAATATAGCTTGTTGGAATGCTATTGGAAATTGCTACCAGCCAACAAAGAAACAAGAAGGTAGTCACAAGACTTCACACAGCTCCCGAACGAACCTTAAAGCATTCTCACTCTCATTAATTGTCTTTTCATGCTTTCAGCTGTGGTTTGTGTGCAGTGAGATGAGGTAAATGTAGCATTGCCTGTAACGACAGTGCTGTCTGGCAGTTCTGCCCTCCAGGAACCCCTCGTCTGGGCTGAAAACATTCACTATCTGCTGCTGGCTGCTGGTGTGCTCAAGGGGTGCAAGGATATGCAAACTTTCATCATTGGTTAAAAATAGGCTGTGCCTCTTTCAGACAAAGAAAAAAAAAGAGGGCCCTGCTAATAATCACAGCTCTGTACTGGCTGTCTGAAGCATATGGTCTGAGAATGTGTCATTTTTTAGGAGGATCCTGGGAAACTTTAGACACCACGCTTGCAACCCAGAATAAGAACCATGGGAATGATTGAAGGGGTATTTTTTGTGTGTGTGGGCCACTGAACTAGAACTACCCTGTCTCCAGGATTAGACTGCCTTCCTTTCCGCCTCGTGGCTGCTGAGCCAGGCATAATTCACTCAGCGGCTGGTTTGCCAGAAACAGATGATTCTATGGTAACATGTAAATGGCTAGGAACAGTGAGGTCAGGCAATGAAGACATTTCATGTCTTCTATATCAGCCTCTGATGATGTGCCCTCATTTTCTACTCACCCCCATGCCGATTAACACTCTGGAACACTTTTGAATTATTTATCTTGCAACCGGTTATGTGGGGAGATTTTCGTTCTCATCAATTCCGTTCAATGATATTGAATGGAGCCCAAGCAAAAGGTCAATAAAAGTCCGCAAAAACTTGCTAATATTCCTCCATATGGCTCGTCGTTAAAGGGAGAAAGACACAAAGAAACATGGACCCTTGTATTAGCTTTTCATCTTATAGGTAGGGTAAGAGATGTTATCTAGTCTTTATTTAAATATGTTGCTTAAAATCCTCTTCAAATTTGATTGCAGCCAATTAATTAGATGCTCCAACACAAAAATAAACATTTTTAGTCACCTGTGGAATGGACAGGACTGAAAGAAATGCATCCAATCATTTTAACTGGCCCATTCTTAAAGGTTGAAATGTGATATGTCTATCAAACTCAACTGTCAGTCAGAGCTGCTATCTGCATTAGCTGACTGCTACCCTGCAATCTAGACGTAAAGGACATTATGGGAGAAAAAGTGTGTGCATAGAGTTGGAAAAGGAAAACTGTTTTTGTCTTGTGAAGAAAAAAGCTGAAAGAAAGACAAGCAAGAGTGCATTGGTGGCATCAGCTGAAGCAGCAGAAGTGATGCCATGGTGGCCCAATTTCTATTCGATAGGTAAGATAACATAATGTCTTTTTCACTGTTGGAGGAAAACAATGCTGCTCAACACTCATGGACACTTGGGAACAAGCATTGTGCATTGTGTTCTGGCGTGTGGCTTCGATTGAAAGTCTAAAGAAAAGGGTTTGGATTTTTGAGTATTTTCAAAATGTAGCTTGCTCAGACCATTTTTCCAGTATCTAACCTACCTGTAATAATAAACTTGTTGGACTTTGATATAAAGATTTAGATCTGTCCTAATGTTACTTCTACTGTATATTCAAAGTACAAAAGCAGTATGAGACCTCCACGAAGGTCAGTCACCTGAGAAAAACCTCAAAAGAACCATCAACCCACCCTATATTTCAAAACATCTGGATCATCAGATCCAGAATTTCAACGTGATCTGAGTCAAAGAATGCTGGATTATAACATTTACCATGATGACTGAGTCAATATGCAGTCAATAATCCTTTCATAACCGCTATATTATGGAGAGAAATTTGTTTCTTTATTATTCAATCAAATAGAATAGATTTAAAACCAAAAATAAATTTTGAGAGCAAAAGAAAAGAAGTGAGAATCAATTGTTTTTTTGTAGTGATAGAA
>JAVQJG010057308.1:0-21600 GCA_036024015.1 Craterocephalus amniculus | reverse complement strand
AATGATTTGTTTCAATATAATTCTCTCAAAGGGAATTATGAGCACATGCTAAAATAAATTGAAATTAAACCTTTTTTTTTTTTTTTTTAAATGATTAGACTGAAGCCCAGGGGCAATATTGCTAGATGCAGAAGTATCCTTTTTTTTACGGAGATGGGGAAGTTTGAATGGTTCTAATTGAGTTGTCATCTATTACAGTCTCAGCAGGTAAAAGGAATGTTTTTATAAAAAATGGAACCACATCAGTGGGGAAATAAGGAAAAATTGGAATCAGAATAGTTAATGACAGCAAATGACCACAATGTGTAAGAGACCACAGCCAACTTCAACAGATGGCTGTGATGTCACACATTGGCCAAGACGCTGTTGTTGCTCAGTTCAGCAGAAAATTAATGAACTCTGGATTGCATGTTGATTGCAATGTTTTTTTTCTTTTTTTATCTGCCGAAATATTCGGCTAGATTACTCGATGATTTATCACTTTGCTAGGATGTCTGTGTTGTTGCCATTTACCGAGGCAGAAGAAAAGTAAAAAGAAACAGCCACTGGATTATCCCTCCTTCCTTAGGATGCTTCTCACGTTTAGATCCATTAAGGTATGAAAGTAAACATTTCGCCAATTTATGGTAAATCTACCAGCAAAACGCAGGGGGAATACCAGTACCTCGCAGAACATAATGAAATTCTGCCAAGAAAAAGATGTGTACCGAAGCCAGGAAAGGAATTATCCAATTTGTTGAGGCTTTTTGATTTATTGCTGCCCATTCTTGCCAACAAAACTCTGTGATATTTAATCTGTAGTTTTTGGTGTATTTAAGGATTTTCACACTGTTGGCTTCTTTATATGTATTTTAGTATAGTATCATAGTGCATATCTTTGCAGCATACTTTAGATGTACTGCCATTATGTTTTGTTATCTCAAGAAAAAATGCAGGTTTATTGGCAATAGCATTCAATTTTCCACATTTGTTGCAGCATGCATGAAGTCTCATGCTGGATAACTCACTGCATTTTCATACACTTCAGTATTTTGATCATGTTCAGGATGTGTTGGATGTGTACAGTTCTGTCAAATCTCTCATCATTTCACCTTTGGGCTTGCAGAGAATGTTAATCAAGATGGAAAATGTTTATATGCCCACAGCATCATTGCTGCTACTCCTGCTAGAATATTCTGAGTTTTCACAAACCAGGAGAGTATATTTAAGTTTTCAAAGAACATGAAAAATCAGGCACAATCAGAATCTTCCGCAACAGCTGTAGTCATATCTTGTGTATGTTGTTACCCTCATAGCATAATTGCCTACTGTAAGTCTTATTTTAAGGTTTTATACTGTAGGCGATTATGCAGAGCCATACAGCAATATTCTGAGAGTACAGTAAAACATGTCACAGTTAAGTTGACTTAGGCAGTTATGAGGCTAAGGATATGTTAACTTTTTGTGTTTTATATATAATTACTCAATTTCAACAATTCATTAGCTACTCAAAATTAAAGTCGGTATTATAGACCAATTGTAAAAACATAAATGGATGTCAGACTCTGGATCAGTAAAGCATTTTCATGCCATCATGATACCTTCACTTCAGTTTTGAAAGTGGTTAATGCAGTTAAGAGTTAGGGTAAAACATTTGCAGCAATCTCAGTCGGCACTTGGAGAAATGAATTGCAAGGGTTTCCGATTTATGTCCTCAAAGTTCCTGTCATTGAAGTAGTTAGGTATGTCTTCAGCACTCACAAAGGAAAACATTAACAATAACAGATATAAATGTACTTTAAATGTAAGATAAGCTGCATACAAACCCATTTTCAGAAGTTATATAGTGCCTGCAGCCTGCAAAACCATTTCACATCTGTCTAATATTTCTTCTTAAAGTGTGCCTAGGAGGCCTGATCTCAGTCTGAGCCACAGGAATGTGTGAGCTGTGAGACACTGCCGTTACAACAGGAGATGGGTCTAGGGCAGGTGACACACAATTCTTTAATGCAGAATTGCTTAATTGTCAGTGATTAGTCATACACCTACTGTATCCCCGTTTTTTCCTGTTTTTGTCATGGTCTTTGTTCAGGTTTATTTTACATTCAGTTTTTACCCATTTTTGACATACAAACTAAAATTGAGCCGATGTCACAGATTTTACCAAGCAAAAAACTAATTGTAAAGAATTCATACTAATACTAAACTAAAAACTAAACTAAATACTAATACTAAAATTAATTAATTTATTTTTTGTTTCTACTAATAGTTGGCTTCTATCAAGACAAGAAAACAGCATTCAGAGCTGATGTAATGTGTTATATCATTCTGTTGAACAGCCTGCAGCAGTTCCTCAGTCTAAAACCAATACTGCCAGAATTTATTGCAGCGTATAGCTCATTCTTAAAATGTATTACAGTTCAGTCCACAAAAACTGTTTGCAGTTGTTTGTTGGTAGGAAATTATTAAAAATTTGAATGCTGCTATGCATTTTGTTATTAATATAGTTGCTACATGTTTCCCCCCCCTTTTTTAATAACATGGTGTTTGTTTTAAGTTTATGAAATCCCTCAGGGTAACGTGTGCTGCAAAGAACAAACAGTGCATCTGGATAGTGGGTGTCTGCTGCACCTGCTCCTACATGGGAAGGACTCTTAGTGTGCTGCCTTTTCTTTTTAAGCCACTGCAAGTCTGCTAATTATTTTGTATAAAGGTCTACAAGAGATGATAAAGTATAGTTATTGCTTCTGCAGTGTGCACCTGCACCATCTCCCTGCACAAGTGCACCGAATGTGCTGCACAAGCCAGACGTTGGTGTTTTTCAGTTTCACAGCTGATATCAGTACAGTTAGTCGTAATCTTTGTGTTCTTGTGGGTTTTTTTGGGGGAATGGAGATCCTGTGACACAAATAGTGTGCAGATGAACTGAAATAAAATGAGTAATAAATAGAGCAAAAACAGATTTTTTTTGTGCTCATGGGAAGCAATGGACCTCACCACCAAGCTAATGTGCAAAGACTTTATGAAAAAACAGAAGATAAATCCCCCTCAGGTTTCACTGACCTGCTGTTTAAGGCATTTCTGTGTTGTCTAATCATGCAGATGTAATCACAGACCTGTTGGAGAGTGTGTCCAGAGGCTGAGGCCATGGTATGAGCACAACACTTGGGTGGTCCATCCATCTTTTTCCAGTGCTTTGCTCTCCTACGTGCCAGCAGCGCCACAGTGACGTGCTATGGCCCTGGCCTGCTCTGCTTCTGCTAAGGTACAGCAAAGAGCCCCTTCTTACCCGTCCTGGATCCTTTCGTCCAGCAAGAGAGTGAAAAGAAAGAAGGAAAAACTGTGCTGGGATTGTCACTCGTGCACGTGCAGCTGCTTTCTTAAATGTGTAGCCGAGCTTCTTTCTGATCTCGTTGTATGGCATGTCAGTGCCTAGGCAGCTGTCAGATGAATGACATGTTTTACACCCACCACAATTTGTACATGCTCATCAGCTTAAAATAGCTCATAAATCCTCCATTTTTTTTTTGTCCTTTTTTCATAGGAAGTTTCATTTCTGCCATTTTCTTGGGGTTGATACGATATTGCATCAGAATGATTGCCATGGGATTCCTATTAGGAGCGAGGAGGAAGAAGGAAACAAAAGGAGAGAAACGAAGGATGCAGAAGGAAGGGAAGAAAAACAGAGGGGACGGTGGAGATGTTAAGAGTGGAAGAGGAAAAAAGAGAACAAGCGAGAGGAGAAGATTTGTGTGGAGAGGGAGGGCAGAGGGCCAGCGGAGTCAGAGATAAGAGGCTGCAAGAGTGATTGAAATAGGATTAGTGGAGACAGGCTCTGCATCCCGGCCACAGCATCAGTGTTAAACCTGCGCTTCACAGACACTGCCTCTGTCACATCAAAGCCTCCCCAGGCCTGCCTGGCAGAGGCGAAGGAGCCCCCAGCAGGGTCATCCACAAACACACACACACACACACACACACACACCCCATACATAGACATACTGATCACCTCCTCCATCCATATCCAGCACGTCTCCATTATGTCGTGATGCTGGCTCCTTCCTCCTCGCCTTTTCATCTCCCCGCAGTGTCTTTGTGCTGTGTGTTTGGACAGCAGAGAGGATGCATTGATGAGCCATCTTTAACATTTAATGAGGCGAGCGGTGATGGGTTGGCATCGGAAAGCTACCGTTTCCTGCTTCCATGGAGTCCAAACAAAGTTTTAATGAGAACTTTTTCCCCTAATTTGTGCCAAAAGCGCAGAGCTTTTAAACTGCTTCCCAGACTGAAAGTAACATTTTCACTAAGGGGAAGGAAGGAAGGAAGATACCTGGGTGTAAATAAACAGACTTGTAATGGCTTTTTTAAAAATATACTTCAGGGCTGTAAAGCAACACAATATGAATACATTTACTTTATTTTCTGTACTGAATTTCATCCTGTTATGTAGATTTATAAATCCGATGATGACTGGATGAACCATACTGCCAATCCCCTCTCTTAGATTCCTGCATTGTTTGTTTCAGGAAACTCTGAATTAGTGGAGCTCCTCTGATTGTTCTCTAATCAAATGAACACTTGCTGTTCCATGTTCATCTTGTGTACTTATGCTTGAGAGTATCTCAGTATGATCAAACATTGCACCTCAGGCTTGCTCTGTTGCAGTAGATTATGCATCCCCATAGTTAAACTGGCCTATTTCATCTACGGAAAGGAGACAAGTCACTGATTTGCAAGTGCTTTCTCTGTGTGTGCATATTTGTAGGTGTGTTTGTGAGCGCACCACTGTGGTATCTGTATTAGTGTGTGTATGTGTGAGCTGGTAGTTTTCCTCTCAGAGCTCATCAGTTCATATCCACCACCCATCCCACCGCAGCATGCAGTAAATAGAGTCTCCGGCACTCGTTGAGAAATGGCACAATTATCCCCTGCTGGTGAAATATGGGCTGGGATGCACCACTGCTTCTTCCCCACAGAATGGTAGCATGTGCATATGAGTGTGTGTGTGTGTGTATGTGTGTGTGTGTGAGTGAAGTGGCTGCTTTGCCTCTGTTCACTCATTGCGATGTGCATTCACCACACAGGGAGTTGTTCTTTCTGAATCTGACACGTATGCATCACATGTGTAATTCTACAAAGAGCCTAACACACACACGCACACACACGCGCGATACAGAGGGCTTCATCCACACACACTGCAGCGCTTCTCACACTGCAAACAAAACAGCATGTTGCCGTTTTAGCTGAGACAAGCAGATAGAATAACTCACTGTCGTTCAGCCCGTCAGGTTCGTCTTATGTTTTTCATGATGCAGAGTTCTGGAGAGAAGAGTTAGGATGCAGTGGCGTGAAAAAGTTTGGGCACCTGCGGTTACAAATTGTCTCACTGTAAATGTTTGTGAATCTTAAAATCTGTTATTTTCATGCGTAATAAAGGTGATAGCTACAAGTTTAATTCATCTGAACTACAAATCATCAAAGTGTGGCTTGTTTTTGATTGTGTGAAAAATCAGTGATTTGCTTCCCTGCTGCTCTAAAATAGTCAATCTGTGTGTAGCCACTCTCGCCAACAGGCCAAGTCAGTATATCAAAGGTGATAGCTACAAGTTTAATTCCTCCCTGCCACTAGGTGGTGGAATCACATTTGTTCATTCTTATTCCAACCTTCAATTCTACTGGTTGCCCGGTAACAGTATGGCAGACTGTTAATTCGCATTAGCAAATGTTTAATTTGCCGTTCAGAAGGTAAGCAGCAACCTCAGTTGGCACTAAAGCTCAGAAGTTTGACCTACGTTAACCCTCGTCCCTCTCTGTTTTTTGGTCCGCTTGAATTTGAGAACTGCATTCGAAGTTAGATGGTGTTTCTACACAAAGATCTGGCATCTCCTAAGCTTTCAGCATAGAATCCTTTAGTGTAAATGTTAGCATGGTAACTAAATGTAAATACTTTCATTTTCTGGACCCGTAAAAATTATTAGATCATCTCACTGAGACGCTTTTTGAGGTCACACTGTTTCTATCACATCCAATTTTAGCTGTAAAAACAACTAAAAAGCCAGCACCAACTCACACATAAAAAGTTCCTAAAAATAGAATAATTTCCTGAATAAGTGAAAGTTGTGGCAGGCAAGGAAATGCCTGGTGGCAGGAAATGTATGCAAAGCATCTGGTGGTAGTGGGTCAGATAAACGGAGCAGATGATCCAGTAAACAGAATCTTGGTTGTCATCCTGATGAATCTTAGCAAAAAACACTTCCACATCCACCTCCATTCAGGTAAATGAGTGTTTGGTTGAAGTTGGTGAGGCTGTATGTAGTGCTCTTTAACCAGGGAAATACAGTATCATGCTACTAAGAAATGCAGCTAATGTAACAGATTTGATCTTCTCAGGAATTAAACCAAACATCATGCAAACTGTAAAAAATGAGAAAAACTGTATTGTAAAGACATGTTGGCTCTTTTAGGCTGATAATCCTAAAACCAAGCCACAATTGACTAGCTCAAGAGGTCCTAAGAACGTTCTATAGTACCCTGATCTGTGAATAGGTTAGAAAAGAAAAGAAAATTCTACAAGCCGAGTACTTTTCCATAAAGAAATTAACATGGGGAGTCTTGGTCAGCACATTTTTTCAATATACAACATGTTGACTATAAGAATTGTCTTTTCCTTCTCTGTCATTACATCTCCAAACTTCAAAGAGATGCCCTTATTAGGATATCCTGTAATCAACTTTATTTACTTCATCTGAAGTAGCACGATTTTAGCCCACTGTTGTATGTGTTTGTGCAGTATGGAGCTGGAAACATCAGATAGCTTAGGAAAATGAATGGAAATTGGGAGCAACTGGACCGACTCTCTGAAAGCTCCATTACACTTAAAGCCAAACTCCTCAGCGCTCATTTACACATTGTATTATTTTTCCTCTGACTTTCGACTGATTTTATGGTTTTCAGATTTGAAAGGATTAAAGATGTTGTCCACTACATGAGCATAAAAAGAGCCTTTATTGCATTTGTGTGCTGTCAGACCTTTTGAAAATGTCCAATGACTCTCTGAAATGTCAGAGGCTTGCACAGTCATTTGAAGTCAGCCATACGCATAATGTTATTAACCCCGAGTGATTTCTCTTTCCAATGGCTTTTGACATTTGTGCGACTCTGCAAATTGCTTGTTGCAAGTAAATGGCTAGGGTCCGGGAAATAAGACATCTACTTAAACCACAGGATTGTGCTCTGAATGAACTAGCCGAACAGTGAAAAGTCATGTCCATTAAAAACACTCAATTTAATTTCTCTGTCTTTACAGGTATGGAAAAATAGTGTCAACCAAGGCCATTCTGGATAAGAACACTAACCAGTGCAAAGGTAAGTTGTGCTTCATTTTGCTGTCTTTAGAAGAGTGGTTATGACATATATTTAGTCCACTACAGGTTGAGTAGTCTAAAAAGACAAAGAAAAACCTACTTTACTGCCTCTGATCCACGACTACACACTGTTGTGTGTTGGTTTGAAATTAAGAACCTTTGACATCCAGTACGGAGGAGAATCTATATGACGTCTACTCAAAAAGCTCAGCACTTGCTAACAGAATATTTAAAAAAAGAAGAAATCCAACACTACACAGCTCTAGTGTATAGAATATAAATAACATACAAATAATATTGGATCCATTTTAAGCTGTAGTATGGCTCAGACGTTATTACAATGACAGTAGAGTCCACTTGTTCCTATGATGGACACGATGTTCTCAGCGTAACATTGGAGTAGAAGCATGCTCCTCTCCCTGGGAGAGTTTTAAAAACTCAGATATTTTTGTCTGGATTCAAACCGGTTGATGTGTTTTCCATGTGCTCTCTGTCTGCTGACTGAAGTATGCTGGCCTGTACAGTAGGTGTGCATGTGTGTCTGTGCTCATGGCATCAAGACACAGAGGAGCTATGACATACCGGCATGTAAATCAAATCAATAACATCATGATTTAGTTTTTAATAAAAGAGCACAGTATAAATCTGTACTGGAGGAAATGGAACCTGTCCTTAAATTACTTTTGTTGTAGCTCGCTACTGTACAGAGAACCAGATCAATATACCCCCCACCTAATGTAATGGTAGGGGAAGCATTGTAGTAAGAGGCTGCCATGTATTCAAAACAACAAACAGAAACACCAAACCCCTGGATATAGCTGTTTGAGCGGGCAAAAACATGGTATATAACATAACACGCCAAAGAGGAGCTGCCTTTCACTAAATTCAAGCCAAAGCAGATCATAATCCAGAGGAGGCACAGCTTCTGACCCATTTCAGAGTTTAAAATGTTCAGTTTAGTGAAGCTAGAAGTTTTCTTTTATTTTTTTTCCCATTTCATTTTTTCATTCAATATTTTTTTAAACGTCCTTGTTGATCACTTATATATACAACAGTGTCTTTGTGGAATGATTAAAAGACATTCAATAAAGCAAGCTGCTGAGAATGGCAATCTATCTGCGTTTCACCTTTTGATTTATTTTTATTTTTTATTTTTTACTGGCACACCAAAATTAAAGCTAGGCGTACCAGTGCAACCTTCGCCTAAAAGCCCAGTCTCCTTTGTTTTACTCTTTGTGTGAGGGGGCAGAGATGTTTCTGCAGCGCTGATGTCATTTCACTCTTTCAGTTTTTGTTTGACATTAATATTATATTATATAAAAATTTTAAAAATATAAAATATTGAATATTTATCCGAATGTAAAACTGAGAGGGAGAAGCATTGTGTTTCTTTCCATACACTTTACTAAATATATCATTTACTAAACATAGCGGGTTGTCTAATTCACATAGCTGGCAAACTGTTAGTAAGTTTTCATTTTTTATTTCAATCAAGCAATTGGGGATGAAGAAGACTAGTGAAGTTTTAAGGAAAAAACCCTGTGAAATAGGGAGTATTAGATGAATAAAGAGAAAAAAGCTGGGGTGCTTGCCCTGAGGTGCCTGGCAGCACTATTTAAGAGCAATTGAAGTCCCATCAATACTTTTAATTGCTTTTTGTAGTTTCCCTGTCTCTGGAGCATGGCCTTTCAAGGTGAAACTGCTTTCCTAACCCTGCCGCACACACAAGTTTATCCTGCCAGGCATTCTTTGGTTCAAAATGTCGAGGAAAAGAAACTATGCTCTTTAGAACATAGAAAAAAAAGTGTAATCATGTTGACAGGTCCTTTTTAAGTTTTTCTGGGTATTTAAAGCGGCATGCAGCAGGACGGATGTGCCTGCAGGATGCAGTGGAGATTGGATTGAGGACGAATGGGGGCTGTAAAAGAGAAACCTGTTCAAAATTACATCCATCCATTTTCCATACATGCTTAATCCGTAGTGCTAAACACCACACCAACATTATGCAATTGATGAAATTGGAAAAAAAATAAAATGATTGTTCTGCAGCTGATCTGAGTTATGCGCAGCACAAAAAGCATCAGCCAAGCTCAGGACTGTTATGTGGGAGACAACATTTCCCATAACTCACCCTCCTGGTATGCAGCACTGCTGAGATGCCAAGAGGCAAATATGAGCAAACAGATTTCATGAGTGGAAAGAGGGAGGCGGATTTAGGAGAAATGTGTACGAAGACAAAGAAAAGAATGTAAGGAGAGCAGCTTAGCTTGCTGGCACGGCTGCTCATCTTTTCCATATGTATCTTAAAATCTCTTTAAAGGTGAGCAGGTATTAAAACATTAATGAGTCCAGCAGGGATATTGAAGCCTGATAGATGCTCCAGATAAGAAAAGCAAATCAGCACATCGCCCTTGTGTCTTCATTCATTGTTTCCAGTCATCTCACCTTCTGACCCTGACACCTGTTTAAATGTCAGGGTGGTGGTTTATCACCATTGTTCTGCCACTGCACAGCGGCTATCCGTCTCTTCCATCTCTTCTCCTTCTCCCCCTCAGTCTTCCTCTTTTGTTATTTGTTTTTAGTTCAGTTCAATGAGCATGCTGCCAAAACAGAGGAAAAGATGGGCCAGAAAAGAGGTCAGGCCCAGTCATCCCTGAGAGGGCACATGAACAAAAGAGATCAGCTATCAGCCACCAGAAACCAAAGAAGCCCAGCATATCTTGAACTCAGAGTAATTTTCCAACTCTGGTTTTCACTTCTTTATTATCATTTATCCAAAAGCGCTGTGCTTCATTTTAAGATGGTTTATTTTGAAGAGGATCTAATTGAAGCTGAAGTTAAGAGTTTAGAAGAATGGCTAAATTTCCAGTAAGATCCATATTTTCAATAAAGCTTTTAACTATGTTTAAATAGAGTAAACTGCAGTTTTCTCTGAATATTCCATTCAGCATATTTTTTAATCTAAATATAAAAAGTAGATGTTTTGTGTCATTGCAGTTTAAAAATCATACTCGGGCTTGCATTTCAGCATATTACAGTACAAAGTGTTAAAATGTAATGCCACCACAATTCCATATATAGAAGATTGCATTACCAAGAAAACCCGATTATCAAACAACCACCACACCAACCAACATAGCTACCATATTAGAAAATCCATCCAAACATTTTATACCAGTGCAGGTTCATGTGGGGCTGCAATCTATCCTGGCAACAATACGGCAAGCAGGAGTTTTTTCTAGACAGGTCACCAGTCCGTTGCAGGTGCAACACAGAGAAACAATCACTCACACCTAAGTGATGTGTCTTTGGACTGTAGCAGGAAGCCTGAATTCTCAGAGAGCCCACACATTCACAGGGAGAACATACAAATCCACACAGAGAGGCCTAGCTTCTACATTTTATCCATGCATATTACTTTGAATAACAAAGTTATCGAGTCTGATAGTTTTAGTCATTGAAATAATAGAAAGTTATGATTTTGTTTACAGTAAGAGTATATCAACGGATATTGTCTTACAGTATATTACAAATGAAATACATTTTTACGTACTTTAGCAAGTTCCGGTTGAATACACAGAGATTCACTACATTTACTACTTTGTATTGTGCCATGCAACTGTCCAATTACAGTAGGTTGTTCCAATAAAACAAATTTAAGGGTTTTGATTCACTAACACACTTAACTGCATTTAATGTTAGCCTGCCTGGTTATGAGCTTAAAAAGGCTCAACTTGAGTAAATTTGTCTTTATTTCATCCACCATAATATAACTTCCTCTTCTGATTAAACCGAAACCTTCAGTTAAAAAGATTCCCACAAAGTAAGGGATATGATTTTTTTTCAGAATTGCCCTTTACATTCAGGACCAAGGCTTTTGTTTTCACCTGTAGTTTTGTATTTTCTGGTATGGTTTGAGATACTATTGTAGGAATGGCTTACACGGTAAATGATTATGTTGCCATCAAATTTAATTAGTGATGGGTCTTACATTTTATTTGTTTCTTTTCTTTTAAGTTAGGACTACCAAAACTGACTGAGGTTTCGTTGCTTTCATCTGAAGTTAAAGCAAACTCTGTATTATACCTTATTATATGTTGGGGCAGAGCATCTAGAAATCGTACCCTCTAATCTGCACACAATAAACCTCTAGCTCCATCTGGCCACTCATTCTTCTTCCTCTTCAATGTGGATTAGAATTACGAAATACAATCCTAAAAGTTATGTTTGAGAAAAAGTCACAGGCAGTGAGACAACCCGCTTTAGTCAAAGCTTTAGTCCAGGAGCCAGTTGCATATAACGGTGTAATTTCATGACTAAAATTGTGCATGTAAAAGCCAGAATGTGCTTAGGCATTCTTTACCCCATTTATAAAGTCATCCCTATACTTGGTTCTCTTTCATAGATTCCAATCATCGTGAAATTATATGCATGCACTGAGCCTGATGCCCACTACAGTTCCATGAATGCTGACATTGTCTTACGGAATCCTTTGCATGTATAAAATTGTTTGTACCGCACCTTTATAGGCATGAAAATGACAAAAACTGTAATGATATAGCTCCATTTAAAGCTGAAACACTAAAATGAAATGAGGAAATCAAGTCTTGGATGGCTAAAATGTGGAATCATGAGAAAAAGCTAATTTTCCCATTCGTTTAGTTAAATGATAAATGAGACAAAATGCACATCAGCTCACACAAGGCAGCATCAGATGGTAGCTTGTGTAGTTTTTAAACACCACATAAAAGTCTAAGGGCCTTTTCACATGGCGTGCTCGGGCCCGGGTCCAAGCACGTTTGACCACAGATTTTGTCCATGTGAATGCAAACAGGCCGGGCCCGGGCGCGGCACGGGTGGCTCAGGCTGGGAGGTAGTCCAGGGCCCGGGCCACCCGTGCTCGAGGCACGGATGGATGGCTTGTGAACGCAATCCGGGCCGTGCCGGACGTGACATGTGGGCTACAAGCGGAACTGATCAAAGCAACACCCGACCCTACTGGCAGGTTTAGCATTAGCAACACTGTTAGCTTCACTGTAAAAAAACGTGGCGATCGCGAGCGCAAAGAGATTACTGTGGAGTGATTTAAAACGGCCAAAACATAAAATATGACTGCCTGGCTTGCATCCATAGTGGAGATGAAAATACTAAGTAAAAAGCAGAGTTCGCTTTGTTATTGATAGACGTAAGGCTGAAGACGTAAGGCTTTGCTTCTTCCTCGGTTGTTCGCTATCAGCCAAGTTTCCTCAACGCTGCCACCTAGTGTTCTTGCGCCGACATTACCAAGCGTGCCCGAGCCTGGTTCAAGCACTGGCATGTGAACACAACTCAGGAGTAATCGTTCCCGGGCACGGTACGGGCCCGAGCACGCCATGTGAAAAGGCCCTGAGAAACATTTATGAATGATTCTCTGATGATTCGGGCGCAGAGTCGTGAACCATGACTCATCTTTGCTTGAGAAAAACTAAACCTTTGGTGGATGCTGGTTTTATACCCAACCTTGGCACCCTCACCAGTTAATCGGTCCGTTTGCCTCAAAATGATCAAAGTTGTTTTAAATTTCCAAAATACAGTAAAACTGGTCAGTCGAGATTCAGAAAAAGGCAAAGTACTTCTATTTCATCTGATGATAATAAACAATAACATCAGATTTCTATTCACTATGACCTTGGGTATTGTATTCGAGGGAAGCCTGAGTCAGATGTATTGTGTGTGAATGTTGACATTGGGCATAAAGAAAAACTTTTAAAAGAATTCCTCCCACTACAGAGACTCACCGTGGTCATCCAGCAGGATGTTTTCTGGCTTTAGGTCCCTGTGTGACGAGAAGAAAGGATGAAGGGTGAGAGCCAAGTCAAACACCAACAAAACAAACACACCTGTGCATATGACAGCTCACCGGTAGACAATCCGCTCTCGGTGCAGGTCCTCCAGGCCGCAGCAGATCTCTGCAGCGTAGAAGACGGCCCTCTTCTCGTCAAAACCCGCCTCGCCCATGTGGTAGATGTGAAACTTCAGGTCTCCGCCGTTCATGAGGGTCAGCACGAGACACAGAGCGTCCTTCGTCTCGTAGGCATATGCTAAACTCACCTGGAACAGCAGAGCGTGTTAATGATTTACGTATTTATCTAAGATCAGCTCGTGAATTTATAAACAGATTCAGGATCTATTCTGCAAGTCTGAATCCAGGATTTATAATGACGGCCATCTAAATCTAATAAGCTGAATAAGACACGGAAAAGTGTATATATCACAAATATATTGCAAATTTAGATGTGAATCTGAGGTGTTTCACTCTAAAAATCTTTGTTTTCAGAACAAAGAAGGTATGAAATCTGCAAAATGTCAACGTTAAAGGATAAGCCAGGTCATAAGCTGCATATAGTCCATAAGGAAAGACATGTGCACTCTAGGAATTGTCCTTAAATTGTCTATGAGCCCTTTTAAAAACAAAATTGTAGAATAAATCTCACCTGCTAAACTGAACGCACACTTTTGACACCAAGATAATGAACCCGTGTTACATAATGGCGCTGTCTGGTGACACTTGTATTTTTTGAGCTGGAGTCAGCAGCAGATTTCACAACTCCTCTGCTCAAAGTCAAACCAGATCAAGAAGCTAAATTAGACCAAACAAGGTCATCAAAAATGGTAAAAATACAGATTTTACAGATTACTTCATATTTCTGCCTCCAGAATTCACGGTGACTCAAAAAAGGAATATAATTCTGATTTAATATGCGTTCAGCATAACTTCTAGTTCGACATTTATTGTTTATAGCATTATAATGAGCCCCAAAATCCAAATTTAAGCCTTATATGACTTTCAAACCCATTTCACAATAAATGTTTAAAGTCAATGTTAAATTCAAAATTAGCTGTAATGCACTCTGGCTAACATGTCACCTCTGTAGCACAATTTTTGTGTGTTTGACAGCTAAAGCCAGAAAGATGCCAAACTACTAAAGCTACATAAAGCTAAAATCATAAATTCTGCCTAATTACAAAGGTAAACAGGCAATGATGGGATTCAAGCCTCAGAATGATGCTAACTGTTCTGCTAAAGACAAGCTAGTGACTTTATGCACAAAGATAGTCGGCAACAGTAATAAAGTCAACTTTAAAAAGTAAATAATTTACTGGAGGGCTAATTTAGTAGACAAACTGCTAATCACACTCTTCACAGCTAATTATACAGCTTATTATTCCAGCCAAGTAAGCTAATTAATCCAGCTAACTGTACAGCAATAACTACAAAGCTAAAGCTATAAAAGCTAGCTGTATGTAGCATGATGCTGACATCACATATTTAGACATCATACTGTTTTGTTGCTTGCTCTGAGGCTAGATAATTAGCCTTTCTCAGCCAAATAAAATAACTCTAAATCACAAAAATGGCTAATTTCAAGAAAAAGAAATCAAAAAACTTTTAAATTTACAGCTAACACTGAAACCGCCGAATGACACAACCTGATGAACAACTGCTAAACCAAATGCTAGCTCCGTAGCTAACGCCACTTAAATTAAAATGAAATCAAATTAATGTTCTCAAGTTAATCATGATAGCTACAAATAATCATAAAAAGAAACTCATAAAATCTAAGATCATGTTTAGCATCGTGGCTAAAAGTAAATGTAGAATATAGTTTTTCCTTGTTGAATGTTCATTGAAAAAAATTATTTCTCTTCAGAATTGTGGTCAAATTTACTTTGTAAGACATTAAGCTGATACTCAGTTCATGTGTTACTGCTGAACAGTAAGTTTATCTACAACCATACAGTTCTAATAGAGTTGTTGTAGCCTAAAATGTTTAACTAATTTAGTTTACAACAAGTCAGTAACATGGCCGGGTATAAAAAAGAGCATTTCATATGGAAAGATGGTCAAAGTTTCACCAAATCTGAGACAAAATGTCTAAAAATTTTGCAAAAATTTCAGAAAAAATGAAGATCCCACTATCTACAGTGTATAATATCAGAAGATTTAGATAAATCAGAAGGAATCTCTGTGCGCAATGGACATGAGCATCCTCTTTGTTTGCCAAGTATTACGCATTTATAGCCAATTCATATTTACCCTGGAAAGAATTGTGGCCATGTCAGGAGCTAATGGAGATAAAATAAAGGAACGAGGCTGAATGCTGGTGATTCTCTACTGGAAATTACTGCGCAGACTCTGGACAAAATCTCCGGCTGTGCTGCTGTTTTAACGCGGTTCTACCTTCGTGGGGCAGCAGATTTCTACGTATGGAGCAGACAAACTGGTTCATGCTTACAACAAATCTGCTGTTGACTTTTTCCAGGATCTGTTTCTCATTAAGTGCCATGGACTCTCCTTTCCTCTTCTTTATCCTCTTCTTCTCCAGTTTTTTGCAGGCGTACATCTTCCCCGTGGCCCGTACCTGACACGCACACACCTGTAGAGCACAGAGATGGAGGGGTTAAAGTGTTAAAAACTTTCTTAACAGGGTGGAAATGATCTTGGGACATGACATTAACGAGAGAACAGTGCTATGATGATAACTATAAGATAAAAACAGAAGTAATATAACCTTCCTTGTTGGTACATGTTGCATAAAAGGATCAAATGTTGATATTTGTTGGATTAATATGCAATAATACACAGAACCATCCAGATATATATGTGCTGGCATGATCAACAATCTATATAACTGTCTAGGTTTATTTATTTGTTCATTTTTATGAATTGATTTAATATTTTATTGCATTTTCCTTTATCCAAGTCTTTCCTGTGTTAATTTTGTTTTTAAATTATTTGAAATAAATGGGTTACAGTGGGATAGAGCGGACCATATACCTTTGATATCTAATTTATTTAATCTGTTTTACTTTTATTCAGTCTTATGTATTTTTCATATGATCTATTTATTTTTATTTATTTATTGTTATGAATTAAATCAATATTGCATTTCATTGTATCATTCTTTTTTTCCCTAATATTCGTTTTTATGAAATTGTAAATAAGTTCAGACAGGGGGTTAAAACAGAGCATATACTTTTTTTATCTAATTTATTTTCAACGTGTATTTACTTTTATTCAGTCATGTGCCTTTATTCTCTAAACGAAATATTATTTGTTTATTTATTAATTGTATTTAATTTATTTTATCAGCATTTTTCTTTTTCCTGTAATTTCTTTTAAATATAATTGTAAATAATTTCAGAAATTAGAGTTAAAGCAGACCATGTCCCTTTTAAATCGAGTTAATTTATCTTATTAATTTCACTTTTATTCACTATTATTTATTTATTGTTATTAATTTTTATTGGATCATTTTTATTTTTTCCTGAATTCATTTTGTTTTTGTGGATATGTGGTTACGAATATCCATACACCTGGGAAGTCTGTAAAAAGATCTATTTATGCAAACATGGCACTAAGATGCAAAGACACGACTAAACCATTTTTTTATTTTTTTTAAATTTCTTTTCCCCCATTTTATTGTAAACACTTACAATGGTTACAGTGTTTCTAATTTAATACTTTTTAAGTCATATTTTTATGCTGCAAGTTGTACAAAAGCCTCATTTAGAACTTGCGTCTATGTCATATGATATTACAAAGCCATGTTTTATGCACCTTTCTCTGTTAAATAAACAAGGAAATAAATGAAATAAACAAATAAAGTATGCGCCCGTGCAACAACATAAAGGCCAAACCAGCAAAAGTAAGCGAGTCCAACTTCTGTTCATGCCCCTCATTATCTCATGACCCAACGTTCGTAAGTTTAATCAGTTATCACCATGAGACCAGCACGGTATCAAAAGACTGCTTATTACACAAATATGTCACACACAGACGCCATTCAGCGCCGTCTAATGGGATTAAGACGTCATCGATGAAGTTCCTCTTTTCAGAGGCCAGAGAGAAGATTGAGTTAGAAACACTGCACCTCCGTTCACCCAGAGAGCTTCTGAGTTTCTCTACAAACCATGTGAAACCGCCTCCATGTAAATAATTTCCTTTAATGAAGTCTCAGCTTTGAAAGGCCTCGTCTGAACCTGGACATGATGCAGTTACTCCTTATCTAGCTGAAGAGAAACGTTAGAGAAACGCATTTTTGGGGATTTTCCTCGCCTGGTACTTCTTGTGTATTATTGTTGATAAAAGTCATATTATGATGCACAATCAAGTATTATACATCTCTTTTATAATAATAATAATTATGATGCACTGGTGTCACATGAGCAACATAAAAGTTATAGAATCATAGCAAGAATGGAAAATCAATTTCACAAACATCTACGGAAAATGTCACGGGGAACTGCAATAAACAATTTTTCATAGAAATGTCATTTAGGGTCTTGGGGATACTGATGCAAAAAATTAAACCTGTAACTATAATTCAAATGTCAAAATTGTCCCATAAATGCAAAAAAACTAATTCACTCACTGTTTCTGAAGGAAGCAGTTTCTGTCTATGAGTTACCCTTTGCAGTGTATTTTTCTAATATAGAATTTAAAACTGCACCAAAACAAGAAAAAGGGCTAGTAGCGGCATATATTACAGCAGTGTGTGTAATTACACACTATTCCAACCAGATAACAGTCAATAAACATCAATTATTGCATCACAGCACAGTTTCATTCATTGAGACGACTCATACAGACAGAGGAATGAAGCATCTCAACAATTAATGATCTTTGACACGATGTGATGGAATAGAAACTCTACAATTGTTCGATAATGCAATTTGACACTGATTTTCCCGTACACATAGCTTAACTTCTGTACGTCCCACAGACATACCAGAACTATCGGCTTAAAGCTTGAAGTGTTTTCTTCGCAGGGGGGAAAAAAGTAAGTTGCTATTTTGTCGGTTTTGTTGAACACATGCACATCGCATACGATGACGTCGACTTTGAAGGGTTAAACTAGCTTTTTAACGTCACGTGGATAGCCTCAGCTGTCAGATTATGAGACTAAATTAAATTTTTTAATAGATTCAATTGAACATTTTCCTCATTTCCACTCGTTTATGCCGTTTACCTGCAGCTCCAGTCCATTGAAGTTTAATTTGATGCTTTTATCTGCACAAGTGGGTAAAAAAGGACCAACAGATGATAAACCTGGAAGCACTTACCTCTCCAAAACCACCTTTTCCTAAAACTCTGTACTGCCTGAAGGTGTTTTTCGTCACCGGCTGCCTGTTGGACAGAAAGAGGAAGTTTATTTACAATTTATTTATTAGCTTGTGCATAATAAAAGTGAAGCTGAGATCAGAGCTTGTTGATGGACGCTGGTAACCAACTCCATCCTCAACAGATCTGCTTCCTCCTGGGACCAGCGCTCCCATCCCACCCTCCCTCTGGGACGGTCCAGCCAGTTTTAATGGACCCCGGGGCATGCACTCATTAAATATAATGAGTTATTTACTGCTGTACGCCCTGTGACAGTGACTCTCCGGCTTCTCACGCTGCCGTTGCTGCTAAACGATTAATTAAAAAACAAACGTGACTTAAGGAAACCTCCGCTCTCAGCTTTGTGTGGCCAGCTAAGCTGAAAATGACGGCGTAAGCGCTCCCGGTGACAGCAGAGACGTGTCTGATCCTGCTGGAGAAAGACGGAGAGCTAACGCTGTATTCCTGGATTAGTTTAAATCCCCCGGCCTGGGTATCGGCCTCGCTCAGCCAGCCAATGACGCTACGTCTGCAAACGTGGGACCTTTAAGGCCGAGTAGTTTTTTATCATATCTTTGTTCACGTGACTCTCATCTGACATCACTTCAAACTTATAAAAAAGGTTTATTTGTCTTTTATTTTTCCCAGATCCAACAAGGATTCATTCACATGATAAAAATGCAACTTAAAGGGATACTGTGTAACATTTGGCCACTAGGGGGAGCTAAACCTCTAACTGACCACAGGCCAAGGGGCACTGTGGTAAAACGAATCAGTTTCCATTAGGGATGCAAACAGTTAATCCATTATCAATTAATCATTGATAAAAACGTACTCGATTAAATAAATTAATTGCATTTAATCATATTTTGAGCCTGTAATTATTTGTGCTTGATGCCAGAACTGCACATGCAAGAAGCTGTCCTGTGACCATAGACATACAAATTAAATTTATTATATTAAATTACATTTATAATAATAATAATAATGTCTATAATATATATGTATGAATGTGTTGTTTCCTGCTGTTTAGAATAAATCTTTTATTTAGGAAAATGATTTGCATTTTTGTTAAATGGAACCGACCGATTCAGTGGGGAATTAAGTTTCTCAGAAAAATTGCCACTTAATCGATAATCGATCGATAAGTTGAAACAACTATTTATTAATGAATTATTTGATAATTTGCATGCCTATTTTCCATCCTGTTGTGGAATCGTGCTGCCGACCACTCTGACCAGCAGAGGGTGAAGTAATTTGGATTTTTCACCACTACTAGTGGAGGAATGAGACTACAAAGGACCCGTTTAAACACAAACTAACGAGTCATTGAACAGAGCTTAAGAACTCCATTTTGTTCATATTACATTTTGTTACTTTTTTGCAAATCTAAAGCCTGTATAACCGCAGCCTTCGAACCCCGGAGTTTCAAATCCCTTTTAGCGGATGAGATTTTCTAAATGTTTCTAAGTAAGTATTTCCACACATAACGTTATTGATTGCATTGGTTGGTTATCCTGTTCATGACTAAAAATTTTAATCTATTTATAAGGATGGAAATATCCTCCATCTTAAGGGGAATTCTGGGTTTTTAAATTTTCTTTATCTTTTTTATTATTATTCATCATATTTATTTGACTATGTTGAACATGTTGAACAGCATTAAATATACAACAGTTATTTAGGAAACATGCTCAGAGGGAGTGGGAAGATCAGCTTATCTAGTCCCACCCCGTTTCCACAAGCAAGCAGCAACTCCTATTAACACCCAGTTATATTTATTTACAATTATATTAACAAACATTCATATAAATTCATCTAAATATTGAAGTTTTTATCTACATGCAACTACAGACAAACTAAACAAAACGGAAAAACAAAGGTATTTTAGCGTGGTCAGCAGGGCTGGGACGATGCACTTTCCTCTCGATTTGATTCCTTTCACGATTTTTTGTTTGCCGATTCGATTTAAATTGCGATTTTCTAGATTCTTTGATATTGCAGAGTTTTGTGGACAAAAGCACAAAAATTTACAAAAAATCTTTTTTGTCAGTTTATTTTTTCTTCATTTCAAATGGGAAAAAACAACACAGTAGCCAGACCAACATTGTGCTGCTATAATGCCCAACAAGACAAAGTAAAAACATCAATAAAAATGATGATAAAAATTTAATTACCTTTGTTTTTAAAAAATTTTGGAATTACTTGAAAAACTATATTTTTTTAGTAAAACAAATTGTGAAATAGTAAATTAAATATCTGGATTTTTTTTAAACAAATAAACTTCATATTAAAATTTTCGGTTCAATTTTCCCTCTGGGTGGCCACCAAAGTAAAGACTCCAACTCTTTTCTAAATGCTTTCTGCATTAAAGGAGCTATACCCAATATGACGTCGGGCTAACTTAGTTAGCGATAGCGGCTGGTCTTTTAGCTTTGGCGTGACGCTCTTTCTCTGCCGGGTTAACTTTCGGATTTGGATCAGCCAGTAATAGCGTTCCCCTAGGGATCTGGAATTAAGTTACGAAAGTTAAACCCCTCAGCCGAGAGAGTGTCACGCCAAAGCTAAAAAAAACCTTCCCGCTATCGCTAACTAAGCTAGCTGGATATAGTCCCTTTAAGTAAGTATTAACACAAAAACCATTTATTAATTTCAGTTCCAGTTGTGATTAAATATTTACACTGAATAATAACGGTGCTTTCCCACTGCAGCAAAAAGACTCAAACATCCTCCATCTGATCTCCCTGAAAGTTTGGGACAACGTGGTCAGTCCCAACCGACAAGAAATGCAAGGTTAGAGTTTTTACCCAGTATGCATCATGTGAGGCATCGTTAAACGCCACAAACGCACAACTTTTCCTGTCAATCCATCCAAAGACACATGGATGGGCCGCAGATGAACGTACGCGTTTGCGGTATCACTGGGAACCAGAGGTGGGGAGTAACGAGCTACATTTACTCCGTTACATTTACTTAAGTAAATTTTTGAAAAAATATGTACTTGTGTGAGTAGATTTATTTTGGAATACTTTTATTTTTACTTGAGTAAATCTATGATTATTTTGTTGTACTTTTACTCCGATACTATCAATATTAGGCTAATGAGTACGTTAT
>JAVQJG010057293.1:0-32368 GCA_036024015.1 Craterocephalus amniculus | reverse complement strand
TTTAACTGTGATCGGCATTAAACAGGTGGCTCACATGTTCAGACATGGGTCGGAGGGTGTAACATACTTATACTTACACATACTTCTTTCTGGACCCTCATAAGGGAATTGTAATGTTTTTTGTTAAAATGTTTTCCAATGCATGTCACCAATTACATATTTTTCTGAAGGAAGAAGTATTGTTTAGTATAGTATACAGTCAACAGGAAATTTAATTTAGAAAGATGTAAGTCGTGAGCAAAAGTTTGCATGACCTATTTGGCAGGGCAAGTAAGAAATTTCATGGGGCGAGTAGAATTGAGAAGTACTTGCCCGGCAGGGCAAGTAGGAAAAAACCTTAGCGTCGGGCCCTGTTTAGGTTATCATAATAGTTCTACCCTATGTTTACTTAAACTCTGTTGTTATACAAATAAAACATAAGCAGGAAATGTTCAGAATTAAAACGGATTTCAAACAGGTTAAAACAAAAAGCATACAATATTGTGGTATCAACATTTTATCCCTCGACTAAAGACTAATTTGCAGTCTGCATATTAGTCTTATTCAATCCGTTAATCCTACATTACAATTCAAGTAATATCAGAAATAGAAGTATCTATTATTATATCTAATCAGGGTGTGCTGATTTAATCTTCTTGTCAGAAACTGTGCCAGCAACAGCCCCACCTAGTGAGGAAACCTTCGACCTTCGTCTGAATTACTATTTGTTTTTAACTGCTTTAATGTGTGTCATACTGTCATTAGTATGCATTTGATCTAACTATTATGTTGTCCTTTGTGAAAACTTCAAGCAACATAAACTTGAATCTAGAAAAACGAAGACTATTTTTATTTTCAATCCACTCTGCCCTGCCGACGTTCCCTAAACGCAGCTAACGCAGAGCTAAAGATGAATTGTCAATCGTGAGTTTTGTGAAAACTCCGGCAATTGTCTTGAATAATTTGTGAATGTATGTTAAAAGAGAAGTTGTTACACTAACATGTTACTGCACTTTTAACTATAAAAAAAAAAGAAATGAAAGGACCATTCCCTGATTCAACGTAAGCTACCGCTAGCTCACAACGTCTAGTTTCTTACCTCGTCTTGGAGGTGTTCGGCTCCTGCTCCGACCCATTTCCCCAACACGTCAAATATTTCTCTTGCAAAAATGTAAATAAAATAAAGAAAAACAATTTCTAGAGGAAAACACAAACAAATTGTTTTATTTCTATGTAGCTAATAACGTCAGGTCTTCGCCAGGCTCTTCTTTGTCCCTTCCGATTGGCTGGTTATCACTTCTGTGGACACTTCCGGTAACTTTCACGGAGCAGAGCGCCCTCTATCAAGCTGGCAGACAGTCAACATAAAAAGTAACGAGGATTCTTTGTAACTCCATTCATTAATTGCTCGTCAAACGTCATAAGTAATAGTATATACAGTATATTAAGTAACTTTATGAAGTTTTATGATGAAGTTTAACTATACCCACTATGTGTACAGTTTGTAATTACAACATGGTACTGTCGTAAACCCACTATGTGAATTTGCATTTTTGAAATCACATACAAGTCCGCATAACAATCAAGTCAAAGTTGCATTAGGACAACATTGATACTGGCTAAAAATGGTGTAAGATAATCAAGACAGAAACAATTAACTGACTTGAAACCAAACTTGATCTTTAATGACTGACACATGGCAACCTTGCAACATTCATATATACATTCCAATATAAAATAAATCAAAACCATGAGCCAACATCACACAAAAGCATTTTGAGAATGGCTACTGGTTCAAACTGAAAATGATTACTTTAAAGAGGTATTTTGCACGGGCACATTAAATGAAATGGGAAAAGTGGAATGTTTTAGTACCTTCAGTATATTCTATTAATGGGTTTTAGACTGCATTGACAAGCAACAAATTTATTATGCTTCATCTGTTTGGTATTAATAACAGCATTTGAAATGGGAGATTATTTTCATTGCAAGTCAGTTTATTCTGATCTCTCCATCTCTGCTCACAAAACTTGAACAAGCTGATATTTTTACACAAAACTGGCATTCAGGAGAGAACAATCAGTTGCTATCAGTATCAAATTTCTACATGTCCAGCACTTGTGCTAACAGATTATACCTTCAACACCTATTTGAAAATGACAACCAAAAACTAACTAAGAGTGCCTTTAATGACGAACAAATGTGATGTTCTAAAAAGTCAATCTACGTGTCAAGTGCCTGTACATGGGTAATGGAGACTTTTCCCTGCGTCCTGCAAAGTAATGGATGAGAAAAGGCAGGAAAAATCATCCTGATTTTTGGAAATGAAAATGTCGGGTTGCTTGTACAGTGAAGTGACGTTAAACACTGCTCACAACGCAGGTGGAAATAAAACGAGAGGAATACAGAAACTGAGTGATCAGAAGTAGTGTGTGTCAAATCGAGCTGATTCAGACCTGGGTCAAATAGTATGTGAAAATAATTACCAGTGGTCTTAAATCTGCTTCAGATGAATCACCACACACATCAATATCAGTAGTAGCAGTGGTACAGTAAAATGCACAGTGTCTGTGAATGGCGTCTGAAATAGCTATGAAAGGGTCGGAGGTGGTTCGCTCCATCTGCAGCTCTGTCGTACGTTATGAAGTATTTCACTGTAGTATTTCACCGAGGTCCGATGTGTCTGTGCGGCCGTCTCAGGTCTCCGCTTTCTCCTTCTGCTTCTTGCTCTTTTTCAAGAACGACGGCGGCTTGAACTTCTTTTTCTTCTTGGATGGCGACTTGGAAGGCGAGCCTTCTGGGGTGCCGCCTAGCGGTTTAAATGGCGGAGCAGCAGGAGTGGAGGAGGTGTCGTTCGTGGAAAGAGCCTTCATCGCTTTCTCCAGCTCCTCCGTCATCTGCTTCTCTTCCTCTCCTCCGTTCTGGATGGCTGGAGAGTCCGTCTTTGCCTGCTCTGCTGCGAGGATTGTCGAGAGTAAAAACAAAGCGTAGGACAATCAGTAAACGGGAATGAATCTCGAGCTGCAAAGCTACATGCTGGACATGTCGCAGCAGATGAACATGCTTGCTGAATGAGAAGTGGGTTGCCATTTGATTTTGTACTTACTTACAAAAGGGGCAAGACCAAAGCACCAGAAGTGTGCCCTATGAGTGTGGAGTAACACACAAAAGGACAGACACACACACACAGAAGGAGAGAGTACAACAGATACAGTATGTGCAGGGACAGATGGGTTGAAATGTGGCAAGTGTTACTCGAACAAACCTTTAAAGCGGCTCTATGCAGCATTATCATAGTCATACAGCAGCTTGGAAGTAAGTATTTTGCTTGACTGACCTGTTCTGATGAAAAAGCGGAAATTTCCTCCTCTATCGGGTCTCCCCCTACCAGAAACGGCGCTTGCAGTTTAGCCCATTGACGCCATGGATGTGTTATGATTGACGCTCGCGCTTGTTTTGGTTTGGAAGTCTCGCGATACACGAGACTAGCGCTACAAGGCCGGTCGTAAATCCGTTTGGACAAATATGCATGTTTACTCTGCGATTCGGTATTTGCTTTTTATACTGCTTTGATAATTACTTTTACTAGATACATTTGAAGCCATGCTAACTAGCCGTAGCCTGTTTACAACATTCTTCTTCCGTCTGTCGCCTAGTTTCTAGCTCTGGAGCTCCCCCTACTGCTTTGGGGTGCGCACTGCATGGTAAACATACCCAGACTTGCATTGATCCGCTTTAAATATGCATTTTGACTTATTCATGAAATCTGTAAAACGTAATATGCCAGCTCACTGGTTTCTACTTCTGATCAGCTGGACTTGGTCAGCAAAGTTTAACCTGGTTTTTCCAGCTAAGTCAAAATGTCTTGACAGAAGTCACACGCCGACACCAAGTGTTACTCCTCCAGGTGTCTAACAGAAACCACAAGATCTGTTCTGTCGACAGTCTGCACAGGGGATTACTCGTAAGTTGTCCTTAAAAAGCATTTTAGGAGGGGTGTGGACTATCCAAATGTTTGAGGAGAGAGCTGGTGCTGGGTCAAAAGATAAAGTGTACTTTGGTATTTGTTTGGCATTAGTCAATTAGTTTGGCAAATCTGTTCATTTATGCACAGCCATGCAAATCTGTTAATTATAACATTGCAGATCATTTCTTGAGGAATTACATTCAAATTAAAGTTATGATCATATTTATCATTTTACGTATGCATGGCCTTGCTTTTCTGTCTGACAAATTAATAACTATTCATAGTATAATCTGCCTTTCATCCAGTGGCAGCTGAGATCATTTCCAGCCCCTCCAGGACCCCTTTCATCTTCTTTTTATTTATTATATTTGACCAAATGATGGCCCCGGAAATAGCTGAAAGCGCTATTTTTCCATTTCACACTCATACAGACAGCTGTTTATCAGCTGTCTGAAGCTCTGGAAAAAGTTAACTCAAATGTGTACCCGGTTAGTTTGGGAAATTTCCATTTTCTAAGGTAAGGAATGCACTTCTAACGTAAATATTGTGCTATACAAGAAAAAACATACACATGCAAATCATTCAAAAGTCTCTGGGAATTCCCACAAAACTGGCATGTTGCTGCCCAGTTCTGTGCTTCAGACAGAGACCGTTTCTGCTGCATATGAAGAGGAGTAACAAAGCTGTCAGTGAGTGTTTAAAGCATGAAGGGGCAGAAGCAGCGCCGAGCCACACACGAGGTCATGTGTATGTTTTGGAGAGGCGAGCTGGACAGTCTGTGCTCTGCCAAGCCTCACCTGAGAGAGGAGGGTGGCTGGCCGCAGGGCCCTTTGTAGGGGAGGTATTGGGGGAAGACTCCTTGTCGTTTTCCACCTCCTCCCCTACTTCCACAATACACAGATACACATAAACAGTGAAGGAAAGTGAAGGTTCAGCTGAGCAGGTTTGGTTAAAACTGTTCACACCATAGTCACAAGTGAAACATTCAGACCTGAAATGACTTGCCTACTTTATTCAGTGTTTATGCCACATTCTTATCCTCATATACGTACATGTGTGTATACCAATCGTATCTTGCAAAAGTGCATAGTAAATATTTTAGAGTAAAAGTTTAATTCCTTCAAGCAGGCTGTCACTTAAAAAAAAAAGGTCTGTTAAACAAGTAAACAAGGTCGTTCAGGTCTGAATGGGTTAAAAAGGGTTAGAACAAAGTGTAAAATGGCTTAAAAGGAAAAGTGAGGGAGAGAATAATCAACAGACTTCAGACAATGTAATACAAAAAATATGCAGAGCTCATTGGCACGAGTGAAAAACAGCAAAAGTTTATCAGTAAGTTTTTAACCTCGTTTACGTTCTCGTTGGTTAAAGAACATCTTATTTGCTCCTGATTGTGCTGAAGTAAAATCTCTGCCTTCTAAAACTATGTTCTTGTATGAAATGCTTCTATTTTCTGTGGCAAAAAGTCAGGGACGTTATAACCTAAAGGGAAAGCGCTAAAAGTGTATTATAGCCAGTTCAGCTGTATTGTGTAGAATAAAACAATGAAAAATTACATATTTGTAAAAATTACTTTTAAAACTGTTTATTATTGTACACTGCTCAAAAAGATAAGAGAGAACACCAGGATTGTCTGATTAGCCACTGGTGTTGTGGTCTTCACAGATGAGCTCTGGTTCCCATTGGAGTTACTAGCCAGAGGTATCCAGACAGCCACTGGGTGCCGGGATGAGATCCTCAAACCCGTCATTAGACCGTATGCTGCTGCAGGAGAATCTGGGTTCCTGCAGATGCATGACAATGCTCAGCCTCATGTGGCTGAGTCAGCAGTTCCTGCACGATGAAGGCACTGATACTATGGACTGGCCTGAATCCAGTCCAGCACCTCTGGAACATCATGTCTCGTTCCATCCACCACAGACAAACCAGGGGTTGATGGATGCCCTGATCCAGGTCTGGGAGGAGATCTCAGGAGAACATTCATTCAACATTCAGGAGCATGCCCAGATGTTGCAGGAAGTGCATACAGGAGTGTTTACAGGCAGGTGGAGGCCACAACCTGCTCAACCTCGTTATGAATCGTCTTGAGGACTTTCCTCAGAGCTTGGATGAGAATCTGGTTTTCCTACTTTTATCTAAAGCATGACTCTGAATCCAGATTTTGATTTCTGATTATTCTTGTCTTATTTTGTTCCCAACACATCCTACCATTTCATGAAAAAAGATTTTCTGGAATATTTCATTCCTCAAGATCTAAGATATGTTAAGTTTTTCTTTTGTTTTTTTGTTTTGTTTTTAGCAGTTTAAATGTTCAGTGCTAAAATAACTCTTGAAATCATCAAAGAAGCTGTAAGTGAAGCTGACCGTTGGTCCCTCCATCCTGTTTCCTCTGCACCTCCTTACGGTACTCCTCCAGCTCGTGGTCTGTAAGCTGGTTGAAGGGGTTTGGAGGTTCTGGCTCTGGGGGGACTTCGGGCGGGTTCACTGGAGTCTGAACAATGAAAAAAGAACAAAAAATTATAAATTGTTGATATCGAGGAGGGGAAAAGTGTTAAATGTTCTCCCAGCATGAAGCTTGACGGTTTACCGGAGGGCTGTCATCTGTGATAACACTAGCTAGGACTTGAGACTGCGGTCCTGCTGTTTTCATATCCTGACGGTTCTGCTGTCGAATCTGAGGACAACAAAACGTTGCAGTCAGTGCTTTTTATTCTTGTCATAGTAAAAGTAAAGCGAAGTAGAGCGCTGTTCGGGGAAGGCCCACCTTGTTTCGTGCCTCAATCACTTCTTGAGGGTTGGTGAAAAGAGGCACGAACTGGTTTGGGTTCTCTATCTTGATGGCTGTGCTGCCAGCTTGCGTCACTTCCTCAGCCTTCAGCCACTGTAGGAATGAAGCATGAAAACAGTATTTCATCAAGCATGACAGGAGACAAGTAGAGTGAATCCAGCTTGCCAATCAGAAGCCAAAGCTTTTCACTTCCTGGTTTATCTGCTATCTTTTAAAATATTTCCTTAAGAAAACATATTTTCAAGAGATGATGATCAACATTTAGTCATTTTGGCCACTAGGGGGCAGAAACTGCTTTGAAGCCATCAGAGCTGGTGATCTTCCCCCTGCAATGCAGACAAGAGGAGGAAAAGGTAGGTGGGAGGGACCGTGGAGGAGTTAAGCTCCGCCCACACATGTAAGATGACCAGTGTTGTTTCTGTCTTGTATATATTATTGCAGCTTTGACTCAGCTGTCCTCCATGCTATCAGGAGAAAAATAATAAAAGCTCCAGAATCTATATAAGCCCCGATTTGAATCAGAAGGAAAGCTTTTGGTTCTGCAGGCAGAAATACTTTTGGTTAAGGTGCAACAGTAAAAACTTTATTTATAAATGATGGTAAGTTACTATGTTTCAACTTATTTATTGAAAAATAGGGACCAGGCATATTAATGTGAATTTTCTTGTAAAGATGCAAGATTATAGATTATAAATGCAAGCCAATGACAAATTTCAATCTTTGGTCCCCAGGCAGTTAGATGGACTTAAAACAGTGCAACACAATAATACATAATACAGATAATGATAGTAGATGGACAACAGCACATGCTGAGGTCAAAAGATTGCAGATTAAAAAGGCATCTAGTTGAGTGTGTATAAAAATCTTAAATAATAATAACAACCATCAGTCTTACATGTGGTGAGTGTATTGTTGGTGTGTTTTTAACCATTGCTCAAGACTTCTATTAAATGATGACTCAGTTTCCTTTAAGGTTATAGGTAGTTTGCTGCAGGAATGTTTGCCTCTGAAATGACATCTCACATTATTTTCTTTTTCATTTGGAAACATCACAGTCTCCTCTATTTAATAATTACCAGGACTGGTGATTTAGCTACAGCAGGTGCTTATTGGTGGGCGCAAGTTCATTCAGTACTTTATAAATCAGGCATTTATCCAAGAAAATTTGATAATGAGAATTGAGAACGTGGTATGTTTTTATAATGTCACAATGGTGAAAATGCTGAGAGTTTTCTATCTGCAGTCTTTATGTTTTTATTAGAGAAAGACCTAATAGGCTGCAGTGTGCTAGCAGCTGTATGTCTACATCTGCATCTGTCTTGGATCATCTTAAAACATAATGACAGTGCATGTCCTGATCCTTCTGTTCTTTTTTGCTCCACCATTTTTTTTAACTCTGCATATAAACAGGCAGAGTCTAACAATCCACTGTTTGAGCTGTGAAAAAAGTAGATTTTGGTTATAAACCAGCAACTCTACAGAGATTGTTTTCTACAGTTAGAGGAGGAGATGCATGCTGCTCAGTGTGTGTGGGATCAGACTTATCCTCAGAGCCTCACTGTGGTGCGCTGGTGTCCCGGACTCGCTTGCTCATGACTGACTTTCTGGTAAGTGTTGGGGGTGTTTAGCCATCGGGTCCTCTCCTGCTGCTGCCGCTGAGCGAACGGATGCTGCCTCAGAGCTGGGTGGAGACCGTCGTCATCAAAATGGTGGAACGCCGTGACGGTTGCCGGCACCTCCACCTCCCTCCGCGTCCGCGTTCGCTCGAGAAGCACGGGGAAACGGTAAGCGTAGCCTGTACGGTAGCCCTGAAAAACAACAAAGGGAGATGTATTAATGTGTAGAAATACGCCAGGATGGACTCTATTCCACTGTTCAACAGATAATGTTGTGTTTCAAGCAGCTATGCTGCAGAGTTTCCCTTTGCAAAACACAGAAATCACATATGCTCTCATTCTGAGGTGTTTGTCAAAGTGCTGTTTTCACACGATGTAAGATGTTTAAGACACGCAAATGTTCATGTCATTGGACAGACTCAAAATATTTCTCAACTTGAAAAGACTTATTTCCAATATTTGACAAATACAACTGATACTATACTGGCTCCAAACATCTCTGCTCACTGGGGTTTTTCTTAGAGCAAATCCAAATTTTACTGGGACTAGCAACCCTCAGGGGATCAAATACTGCTCAGAAACTTTGTACTTAAACTTACGGCCAAAGTTGTGTCCTGCATCAATTATGGTCCAAATGAGCATTTGGGTTGTGAACAGTGAATTGTGACTACAGAGTCTTAAAAACAAAGCTGTCCAAATGAACGTATGAACTGTTTTGTTGTTAATAAATAAAGCTTAACCAATAAGCACCATAATCAGGCTCCAGAGGTGGTTGTGTGGGAGGTAAAACTAATGTGCCATTATCTGGAATTAATTACCTGAAAGGATAAGCTGATTTGGCAGATTTTATAATTTGACTTCTGTGTTACAAAGCAACCAATTAGATATATTAAATTTCACAAGATACAAGGATGATATTTAAAACTCAGACAGTCGGAATGATTCATGTGACTAGATAGGAAGACATGGATAATTCTGTATTTTTAATAAGAATTAAGAAACTACGTAGTCAAAAAAATAAACTCTTCCGAACTTTCTTTATTAGGAAGAGCGTGTTAGAGTTTTATTCCAGTTCTTGTTAAGCACCAAAAACATCTGAGCCTATATTGCAATGGGTCTCACTAACATCCATGCACCACATCTGACTTCTGGAGGCGGCATCATGAGTCACAGAAGAGGGAAGGAAACTGAAGTCCATGCAGCAAATTAGTGAAATAGCCCTTTAATAAAATCTTCATAAACTTGTAAGTGTCCTCTACCTTCACGGTACAAACACTGTTTGACTGTTTCCTACCAGGTTATCCAGAGTTCTCATCAGGGCTTCAAACTCGTGCTCTCCGATGCGGCTCTTATGCAGGGGTCCGAAGGTGGAGCCAGCCCAGCCGACGGTGCCAGCGGGGGCGGGTTTATGAACAGCTCGGTCCAGCAGAATCAGGTTCTGTTCGCCACCGGCACAGCACAATGCTGACACCTGGCAAAAGCACAGATTTAACTAAACTAAAGTCTTTTAAGGTTTTGTCAGAGCAGAGGTCATTCAGCTCTTCATCCCCATACAGAAGCATCTTTCCTTTTCCTAATGTCAGCGAAAACAATACGGCCTCACGGTTAGTCACATATCTGCGGCCCTGCAGGCCTCTGCTGCTCCTGTGGGATTACTGCAGTGTGTCTTTGGCACATGATACTACAGAAGTGTGTAATGCTGCAGTGCAGAGCTGCTGGCTGAATACCGCTGAAAGGGAAGCAGAAGGGCAAAACTGATGCATCTACGCCGCCTACACATGCTGGTTCACTTTCTCACACCCACATATGCATTTACAGGACTCAGCCAGTCAGCTGCTGTTCATCATAGTGACTGTTTGTATTTCTGTGTGCGTGTGTTTCTTACCTGAATCTGGCAGGCTGCCTGGATGTGATAGATGGTGTAGAAGGCCTCCTCTACAGATTCCCCGAGAGCCACGATACCGTGATTCCTCAGCACCAGAACCTACAAGTCATGTCTTAGCTTTAATAATTAATGCAGTGTCAGGCCACATCATTTGGGCTTCTCTCTATTTATTCTTAGATCTAAAAGCAGCAGGATCACTGAGGTAACAAAGGCTGAATGAGTCTGATCTCCTGTGGTCTTCTCACCTTACAAGTAGGTCCTAAGCTCTTCTGCAGCTCCACTCTGTCATCCTCCTCCTCCATGAGTCCATTATAGTCATAATAGGCCACATCACCAACCAGCAGAGCCTCGTGGGACAGAGGCAGGAGGCCACACTTCATAGCTGAGACCTGGAGGCAGTTAGCTGTCAGCTTGAAGGCTCATGTTCACTTGGATTAAATAATAATGGTTCAGAATCATAAGAATATTTCAGGAAAAAAACCTTCAATATCACCTTTGAGATTAAATATTTAGTCTATTAATGAAAAGACATCTCCTATTGACTGGGAGTCGGTCTCCATCATCCTCCGCTGACTTACCGCGGCTGTAGCCGGTGTGTGGAGGTGAAACAGGCAGCGAATATCGGGCCGCGCCGAGTAGATGGCGGAGTGCAAGCTAAACTTCTCGGTGTCTACTCGGAGGTTGGTACTGCCCTTCTCCACCACCTCGCCCAGGATGTTCACCTTCACCTGCAGCAGGGCACAGCAGCATCAGCAACACTTCCTGGTAATACAATCACCGTTTGACAAAACCAGAACAGGGTCCGAGTTCTTTCTGCCTTACAGACTGAATTATAAGAAACATTAAGGCAGTTTCGTTGCCTCACGTTTCAGGCAGCTTTCTTCACATTCAAACCTGAATGAATTACTGAGTATCATGATGATGCACCTGACATTTGCTTTCCATAAAACTGCACACAGCCAGAAAACTTGAAAAATGGTTGTCTTTAAATACTTGCTATGGCAACAATCGGATTTGTATGCATCAATAACATTGATTGCAACAGAGCAAAGTAAAATGAGGTCGAGCCAAACCCTGACTCACCAGACTGGATCCGGTCACCTCACTGTAGGCCAGAGCATCTGGAAGCACCAGGAAGTGTTCCTGTTCTTTACTCACACGCAGCTGAGGGGGGAGGAGGGGGACTTTACTGAGACACCAAGCACAGCGCAGATCTTAGTCATATGACCACACATAATAGACGACTAGTTAACCTTATTAGAACAGAATTTTCTTTGATTCTTCGAGTTATATGTAAAACAAACCCTTTACTACTGCGGTAAAAACAATCCCTACTTACAAGAGTTGCCCTTTGCTTTTTATTGAGCCTATTAAAAAACAAAGTCTAGCATTTGTCTATATTAACACTACTGATGAGAGCTAATTTACCGTTTAATTATATTGATTTATGCCAGGAAAATGAAGAGAAAAGGTGGAGCGACATGTGAAATGTTTTTCAAACTAACTGTGAGACAGGTTCTGCTGATCTGAGCCCATCCAAAGAGGTCGAAGAGCCGATGGGTGCTGGCCAGCTTGCAGCGCATCAGCCTCTCCCCCTTCACCATGGTGCCAGGCTCCCAGCCGTGCAGATCATTGATGGGTGTCACCATCATCATGTCTGTGAGGCAAGAAGAGGAGAGACAGCGTGAGCTGGTGTGTCGCTGGGACAGGCGGTAGGAGAGCAGCTGAATGCTTAAACAAACAAGAAAATTGCATTCTATTCTTATTTAACAAAGCTGTACATATCTAAACAATAAATATATTGTTCATCACCCACATAAGAATTCATTCCCTCTGCATCATGATGGAGACATTTTATCCTATTTTATCAGTTTAATTTTTTCCACCTTTGGATAAAAATGTGTGCAGAAATGTAGGTTCAGCTTTTAGTTCATGAAAACCCACAAGCAAAGCAGGCAGAGTGCACACGCTGCTGTGCACCCACAAGGTTTGATCCAGTACTGGTGTTTTACATAAGGAATGAACTGTGCTTTAACATTGTTTCCTGGACATACTCATTTCAGTTATAGGATCTGAACTGATAACCGAGTGAAACCCAACAACCCCGTGAAAATAAACATGAATTAGAAAAGAAAAAAGATCCTCCCAAAATGATTCAGCAGATTTCCAGGTGATTTCTTGCTGTAATAAACAATAGAGTGGTAGAGTTTCAGCTGATTATAGGATTTTTTAAGTAAAACCAATAAATTGAAAGGTCTTAAACACATACTGGAAGGAGAGACTGGGAGGGCAGCCGGAGAGCCGTGAGAGGCCATAAAATCAGCCAGCTGTCTCAGCGCCCACAGGTTGGATGAGCTGCCACCCTTCTTCATCTGTTCCTGGATCAGCACATCCAGCTCCTCTCTGAATGACTGCACACAAACACAGTTCAGTACATGAACGCACCGTCACGCCTCCAGCTTATCACGCACTGTAAAACTGGATTGTCTCATCTTCTGGCAAACCTCATCAGAATCTCTCAAATATGCTCTGTAAGAGTGTTTGCTAATACAGCACACACCTACATGGCAGGAGTGACAATGAGTAAGCATATTTAATGAGTCCGCGTCTCTATATCATTCTGTGGGTTACATGGCCGCCCCCTCTCTGCTTCATGTGAAATTTAATCTGCGGCACAAAGCTTCCCTGCTGTCCTGCACACACAGAGGGGACATGCGCGCTCAGACTGGGGCCCAGCATCAGCTGCAAAGATGTATTTCTAATGTGAAGAGACAATGGAATCCAGAGAGGAGGGAGCGATAGCGAAGGGAAAAAAGCAATCCATCACAAGCAGCTGACTCACTGGACTCTGAAGGAGGCTGGAAATGCGTTTCTTATGCTGCGATCCAGACCCAGGGGTGGAGTGCTGAGGAGACTGGAGACCCTCGGGGACCCCGTCGCTGGGGCTCCGCTGCACCGGCGTGCCCTTCGGGGTGGGAGATTTGCTCATCTTTTATTTTGCTGTGGCTTCCTTACAACCAGACGGAGAACTGGAAGAAAATGATGCAATAACAGAGCATTAGAAACATCTGAGCAGCACACACTTCCTAAAGGCCGAGGTGTGGCTGAGCAGCATGCTTGTAAACACCATTTTTTTTGTACCATCTTCACATCTTTTCTCCAGTGTAAGACAACAGATGCTCCACTTTGGGTCAGTGGGGTAAAATACATCATTTAAACCTGTGATAAAGTTCAGAAAACTACCTTCATCATGTAAACCAAACCCTCCCGAAGTCTTAATCTTTTACAGATTAAGAAGACAGTCGTCACAGCTTAGCCAAAGACGTGTAGGGAAATATGCAAATAGAAGACTTAAAACTGAGCTACAGTGGAAGACCTACCCACAGAGTCACTAAAAGTGATCCAGCCAGCATCAAATATCAAAGCAACATAGCTAATTCAACCAAAATTCTCACTGTGGTACAATAAAGATAAAACATACCTTGCAGAGATGTAGAGCAGTGATGAAACAAGCAGCACACATTAAGCCTTCATGCTCTTGTGTTTTTAAAATGGCAGCAAAAAGATGAAAACCCTACCCTCACATTAAGGATGCTGTGTTCCTTGGGGCCCTGGCTGGTGGAAGTGCAGAGCTACAGAAAATGAAGGGATGAGCATTAAGAGCTCACATGCAGACAGCAGCAGCAGAACCCCTAACAGGAAGTTATCAAGTGATCCAGCTCGGTAATTGAAGAACGAGTTAAGTGTTACCGTAAAGATCTCCAGTAAAGAAGTGGCCCCTCCCCAGCTCTCTCTTTCTCTCACACACACAAAGCTGCAGGCTCCAGATAAGGCCCTGAACACACCACGCCCTCCCTCCCTCTGCTATGTCACACTAACTGACTGAATTATTGGTCGCATCACTGTAACAAGGATTTGTGCAAGCTCCACAGACAGCTCTGTTATTTATGTTCCCACCTGTCAGAAAATGCTTTGAAATGCCAAAGACTAGAGATTTTTGGATCAAGTCCATGTGCATCTCACTGCACTGTAGGCTAGATGTAAAACTTGGTTAGATTACTGAACCTTTAACCATGTTTCCAGATAAACTTTGCACTTTGACCTGATTCAGTGTCAGGCTGCATAACAAGATGTCAGAAGAGCTCAATCAAATCAACGTTAAACCCCCCAAATGAATATTTCTGTGTAAATGTTTCGATTTACTTTTCTCTCCGAGTTTATTTATTACACATTCAGACATACTTAACTTAAAGCTGGAGTCAGTTTATAAAAGTCGAGATTCAAGCAGAAAATTTCATTATTTCGTTCTCCATCTCCCAGATTGTTCATAACCGTGTGTGTATGTGTGTGTGCAGGTAGGTGGGAGGAAGACGGGGTTAGGCAGCAGACAGAAAGCCTCTCTCTCTGGGGAGGTTGCTAATGACTGAGGGGGAGACTTGCTGCTCTGCCTGCTGGCTTACCATCACTGTTTCCCCCACTTATCTCCAGTCTGGCTCTGCCGGCTGACCAAGCTGCATTATCGCCTTACTTTTGTTTCACTTCGGCTCAGGAAGTAATGCAGCTTCAATCTACAGCTGGCTTCTTTGCAAGAGAGAGACAGATTTCAGAAGGATTGAAAGTTGGTTTTCATTTACATTTATCAGGATGGTTAACCAATGCCTGTAACTTCAGGTGCTCACGTGTGGATTTTTTCAAGATATCTAAACACAGTTGGCAAGTGGCACACATGTTTGTTTTATTTACACCCACCAGCAGTGAGGCAACTGAGTGCAAACTTTAGCTTAATGTGGGTAGCATTCAGCTAAAGTTGTGGTTAAATTATTCTTGACTTCATCATCTTTTACTGTTTCTTAATCTATACAGTAATGAATTAAAACAGAGTGTCCCCATTGCTGTAGGAGAAACCCAAATTGGGAGGGTGAAGCAGAGGTCATGCAAAGACTGGAAAACATAATCCGATTACTTCTTTAATTCTTTAAAAAGTAATCTAGGTACTTTACTTATTACTAAGGTTTAGAAGTAACTAAGTTAGATTACTATTTACCTTATTAGTTAAAACCCCCAAACATAAAAATGACAACAGAATTTTTTTGCACACACTTTACTGAAAGTGCTTTAGTTACAACGGTGACATTACAATGTTTTGCAACTTTTAACGTTTTCACCTTCTATGAACATAAAGTCAGTCTCTTCTTAACTTTGTAAATCATTCAACTAGAGCTTCTGCCCAATCATCATATACATGAGTAACGGACTTAGTCAAAAGAATTCTTATTAATGGTTTGGAAAAAGTTCTGATGAGGGAAGTGGACGATGCGGACTTCCCATTGTGCACCAGGGCAGTAAGTTTCTATGTCATATTTTTTTCTAAAGTCATGTGCAAAGTCTTGTTTGTATTGATTTTTATTCAATAAGGTCAAGAATTAGTGGAGAAAGGCAACTGCATGGTTACGAGTTCATAAAATCTCTGTACCACCATGACTGAGGTGTGTTGAGTTAACCCTAACCCTAACCCAGTGACTGTCTTCAACAGCTGCAATGCAATAATTGATTTCTAACACAAGTCATTTTGAGAAGCAAGCAAACTCATGTAGTTGAATAAAGACTTTTAAAGTAACTCATGATAGTGAAAATGATTAATGCTAATTTGATAATGTAGTAGGACATTGTAACACATTAGATTATATATTTTTAATATGTGTAGTCAGATTATTGTAACGCGTTACTGGCATCTCTGTTTAGTATTTAATATGTGTTGCTCATTATACAGATGTTGTGTTGTCCTGTGGGTTTAGTCACCAACAGCTGCAGTTAGGCTTTAATCGCTGCTGGTGTTGGTGCTGATTTTAGTGTTTGTTTCAAATTGTCTTCATGTTGATGCTCCTGATGGTTCTTTTTTTTTGTTTTCCTACAGAGGCCGTATGGGGATTTCTTTACAGATGAAGCCGCTGGTTGTCTGGTTTAGCTTGTACAGTAGTTGTTTTTATCTTTTTATCTATATTGACTAATTTTTAACCTTCCTATTGTGTTAGGCTGGACACAGTCTCATTCAGGGTATGAGCAAAATAACCATGTAAATTTCTTTACTGATTCAAGGCTTTTTGATTTTGTCATGGGCCCTTTATGTTGACTAAATAAAGCAAAGAAAATCATGTTTTGTCTATAAATTAGAAAATACTCTGGTTGAAATGATAAATTGTACACTGTTAGGGTCGCTTTGACCCACTTGTAAAACGAAAATTAAAAAGCAAAATTAGAGACAAAACTGAAACCATTATTGCACTGTCATCCAACACATCGACAGCCTGCTCTTCTCCCTGATACGATTCAAATGGGATCCTCATTTTGTGTTGTTTTCCCTTATATCTACACAGAACCAAAACAAACAAAACTGGGCACATCAACACATCTGAGGCCATTTCAGTGTAAAACTGCAGAGTGCACATCTCCAATTTGCAGCTCGCAAAAATGAGATGAACAATTTCAGAGAGCCAAATTCTGGAAACGAAGCAAATCAGACTAGCAGGTTTCTGAGGAGGGAGATAGAGTATCATCATTGATTTAAGACATAGATATATCTGATAAGTGATGAGGAGGCCAAGGGGGGATTGAACACAAACATATTCAAGTTCTTGCACACAAACTTTCTCTCTTTTTGTTTGTTTATTTGTGTTGTAATGAGTAGCGGATTGCTATTGGCTTGTTTGGGTCTTTTTTGTTTGACCTTGCAAATCTATATTTTGGGGTTAGGACTGGTTTTATCTTTGCTGGAAAAAAATACAATCATTTAAATTTTTTGCCTTTTTCTTAAAGAAAATATATACGGACCAAAACTTACCAAACACAATAGATCTTACTAGTTAATAATATTAAAAAGGAAAAAAATACTAATTTATTTTAGGGATGCATTCTAATACCCCTCAACAATAGTTAGGTAACACAACAAGCTTTTATTTGTTTATATGATTCTCCTGAGGTTAATTTGACCATTTACAGAAAGTAAGGGGTACAACTACTGTTAAAAAAATATTCAGGAGGCCTATACCAAACACATATAACCAGTGATTTTATGTCAAAAGATGACAAAGAAACCGGATGATAGAGCATTGTTTTAGTGTATTTCACAGCTTATTCAAGACATGGGTCAAACCCAACACATTAACAGAAGGGATGGTTACACAAGTGGATCTGTGTTCATTTGACTTGTATGTTAGATTTTATTTATAAACTGTTTTTATGGACTTTTAATTACTTAATGTGCTTTTGGAGAAATTGTACGTTAAAGCGTCTTTTGATCTTTGATTTGATTGATCCTCTGATTTTATTGATATGCCTGTGATCACTTATCCTTGCAATGATACAGTAGTTGTTTACTGTATATGTTATGGAAATCTGCCAACAAATTTCCTATCGGGATAAATGAAGTGAACTGAACTTTATGATTCAGCAATAAACAAATAGGCAAATGAAGAATAACACTGAAGTTTTAATGGAAGCCTCATATTCATAAAACTTAATTTACTTAAAGCTCCTTCTGGGAAAGCATATGATTCTCTTGGCAGCCAGACGGTCATTTTACCTGAAATGATGCTGATAAGGACAAGGTTAATCAAAAACAAACATTTAAAATTATAGATATATTTTAAATCACTAAGTTGAGCTCAGGCAACTGTCGGTGATGGGTTAAGAAAATACTCCACACTAAAAAAATGAATCCTAGTTTTTTGTTAGGCTACAAAGCAGATGAGTCCCACCCCAAAACAAACATTCAGCTGGTGCATCACTTTTAAAGTTAAGCTGCTGTCAGGTCCACCTGCAAAATATCCTGCGTAATCTGTGAGCAGATAGAACATTGAATTTCATAAATTTGATTTGCTGTGAGACTATAATAACTGGCTGATAACTCTACTGTAGCTAAAGATTTGAAAATGATCGCTCTTATGTAATCCGTACAGTTAGAGATAAAAACACAAATCATTCATTTGATCATGGTTTAAATAATAATTTAACCACTCATGGTGATGCAGCTGCTTAGATATGCGACTTATAATCTGGTCAGTGTCGCAATTGTGTTGCAGGAGCCAAATGAAAATAAGTAAGAAAATTTGTCAAACGCAAAGGCCTCCACCAGGAGATAATTTAAGTCCCTCTGAGCACAGTGGCCCTTTTTATCCGGTGGTCATTCGTGTGTTTACAGCTGACAGCACTGACTGTAGAGGCCCACATTTCAAAATCCGTAGGCCTATATAACAATATTTACTCCTCCGGTGCGCTGGCTGCATGGCTGCTTAGCAACACTCGCGCGCTGCAGCATCAGCACCAACGCTCTGTTGGTGCTGATGCGCTCTACAGGATCCCATAATGGCCTCCGAAAACACCGAGTGCAACGGCGACACCTCAACACTGCACAACTCTCCTCTACAAAGAAGCGCAGGAATGTTGCCCACACAGAATACCCATCACTATGGCTTAGTGTCCTGCACGAGGACCCAACAGTAACACCGCCCGAAACAATGAGACAGCGAAAACAACAGAAAAACCGTGTGAAGCTGAGGAGGCGCTGATATTACACACTAGCCGTCTCACTGTCAGTTCAGCTAGCTTACAACACCACAATATGAAACCTACTACAGATACACTGGCTATTTCTAATAGCCCACAGGAGCACGCGCAACATTAACAGCTGCGCGTGGAGCGCTCTGTAGCGTTTCTATCCAGTTTGCAACAAGATGTTTTAATCTATCCGTAAAAAGAGCAGGCGGCGCCCTGTGAGGCACAACACGGTAAACAAGCGGCAGGACGGACAGCTTCTTGTTAGATGTTATTGGTAAAATGCGCACACACCGCTCATGCACGCGCCAGAGAGGATCCTGTACAACGCCCAGTCGGTTTCCCAAACATTGATACAACCAAACACAAAAGCAGCGGCGGGTACTCACCTCAGCGCATCCTCGGGACTGTGTCCGCTGTTGTGTGTGTGTGTGTGGCACACCCACCGCTAAAAGGCAGACCGTGGGCCTATAGGTGGAGCAGATTGAGTTAATTACAACAGATGTGTCTGCGCTTGGTAAAGCTACGCCAGCGCTCCGTCGTTAGGCTGTTTGGGGGCCTCAGCTGATACCAGTTCCATGGACCTTGGTGTTTTTTCCATCACTCAGTGCGCATGGACCAGCCCACTGCCACGCCTGTCCACAGTCTAAGAGGCAAACACTCCCAGTCATTACACGGCAGCCTTGGCTCTGTGCTTGATAATTGTGTCTTTGGTCCACAGTTTTCCTGGATGGTTTATTTCTATCCCCCACATGTCCAAAATGTTTAGTTGCCTATACCCAGCTCTGAACTGAGACAAAATAATAGGTATCACGTCAAACAGGCGCCATCTTCTGTTCACAATAAGGGCTTCTGCATTTTATAAAGAATTGTTTTATCTCACTCCAGCTGCAGTAAGCTTGCACAAACTTGTTAGGAAATACATGGTTTCATTCCTGCTACTGTGCAACCTTCTGCATTTTTGGAATAAATATTGAACTGGATACAGCACATTTAACTAACAGTTGCAGAATTATTATACATAGTATCATTTCAGACAAATGTATAGTTATGTCAGTTGAATAGTAAACTTAAAGGAAATATTAAACTAGAACTGGTCTTAGAATTTCTTAATGTAAAAGACAACTCAGTATTGTTAATCTTTACAAAATATTCTTTAGTAGAAAATACATGCACAACTCTAACCTGTACCACAATAACACTTGCCAATATGGTAGGTATGTTCTGACCAGTTCATTTAAATCCTACAAAAAAGCCAAAACAAAACCTTAATTCCTGTTAGAAAGTAAATGAAGTAGGAAGTATGCAAAGTAGTATTTATTCTTGCAAATGAAGTAGGAAGTATGCAAAGTAGTATTTATTCTTGCAAATCATTTAGTTTAAGTGTTACTTCAATTACTTACATTAGATGCTAATATGCACCATGTTACAATGTTTGAGCAACCAAATGATGCTTTGCAGACAACAAAAATATTTTGTTGTATGCACACAGTTGAGGCTTTTCACTGGACCATTAAGTGAAAGTCACCAGAGAGTTACTCATTTCAGGTTTGTGTTCTTTCATAATGAAGGAAAGAAGAAATGAAGGTCCTGCTACCTCTCCTTAATGTGCAGTGTCATCTTTTTCTAAAGTTGTTATATTCCTGCCCATTTCCTCTTTCCTAAATACAGGCTAGCTCACACGAAGCACTGCAGTTGCATGGTATAGGCAAACAAAAAGGCCACTACCATGGCCATTTCTGAAGGCTCAGAAATTGACACCTTTTGGAATTATTTTAAACTGCAAGGAAAAAACACCAAACACAAATATTTAAACACCAAAAATTTAATTTAACAACTTATAATGCAAGCTAGAAATGCAGTAGCTTCCTTGAGAAGGTAGTTCATGAGAGTTCATATTTTCATATAGGCCACGGAAGTCTTGGTTCAACTCAAATGTTAAACATGTATCCAATAGTCAGAAACCCACCAATAAATAAAACAAACTGCACAAACCAATGCCATATCGTACCTCTCATTTACATGCTGCCAAGAAGATGAAACAAAAACATTTCAAATTTACATGGGGAAAAAAGGTCAAACTTAAAAAATAAAGAAATAAAACAAAATTTTCTTCTGGATGACTCTCTTCACAGAAAAGTGCTCCTGAAAAGAAAAGAAGTGTAACATTAACCAAACAGTTTTCCAGAAAGGAGAGTTTAGTTCGTTTTCTTTGGGTCCATTTTTCAATAACAATGTTTCATGGCTGTTGTATGGGTTTTTTGTTGAATATGGTCTTTGTGCATGCTAAAATACTAATAAAAGGATTTGTAAATCTCACAGATCAATATTTATAGAAATAAATCAAGTGTTTAAAAAAAGGAGGAAATGTGACCAGATAATTTAAGATCATTCAATAGCAGGCATATTTTTTCTTTTGTTTGAATATATAAAATAAAATGTGGAAACAGTAAAGTGGGGAGTTTTCAAAAAGAAAAAAGAAACTGGAAAAACAGGTTGCAGCAACAAATCAGTAACATGATTGTCTCTGAAGTAAAGATACAGAGGTGAATCCGTCTGGAAGCCCTGCCTTTATACATTTCAGATGAATGTTTCCTCACAAAACATTGAATCATCGCCTACAGTAAACACACTTGCTGTACACATCAGTTCCTTTTTTTTTTATTTTTATTTAATTTTTTTTTTTAACAGTATTAGAATTTGGAGACTCCCCGATATAATGTGCATGGCCACCTATCCATCCATATCTATATTCACAGTTCACAATACATTAATGATATTGCTATTATATTTACAGAATGTGTTTCCTATTTGGTCAGAATTTTTACGAAATAAGTAAAAGTTCCCATTGACGTTACTAATAATAAATTGGAAGAAACGCCATTTTCATTAATATTTAACACCTATACATGACATCCATCGAGTCTCTCGCAATATCCCTAACTTCTTGTGAACGGTGTATATCCCCTGAAAAGCAGAGCAGCTCCCCTAAAGACTTTCAGCTCATGCTGAAGGGGGAGCCTGAAAAATGGCTACTTTCCGGGTCGATTATTTTTTCTATAAGACTTTAGAATTTTTTTTTTTTTTTTTTAAGAATAGCATTATTTTGTCAGTGTTGTACGTTTAATCATTTGATCTAATTAAAAAGATCCTCTGAACTATGTACGTGGTGTTTTCGGTCTCCTTCAGCACCACGGACAGCAACATTGATCGCTAGGAGTGTCCATTGGGGCCTGGTTGGCCTTTTTAAATGAACTCTCAGGACTAAATCTATAACAAAAAGGTCCCAATTTGCGAGTGTGCAGCTTAGAATTTTGAGCGTGGGGCTGGACCACGGTTTGTGAGTGATTTACTAAGATTGTCTGTACAAATATTGGTAGGTCCAAACGTGTTGGAAACAGTATTCAGATGGAGGAGTTTGCATGTTTTGTGGTTTGCAGCGCAGTGAGCTGGTGAGAAAAAAGCGCAAAATGAAACTGACAGGTTGAAGATGGAGATATTAGTGGAAGAGAGAAATGTGAAAATGAAGCAGCAGTTTACACCTGTTTTCTAAAGTGTTAAACATAGGTGCAGAAACAGTCGCTGTACTTTTAGTAAGTCACATTGCATAGCAGATTTATTAGCACCTATACCTCCCAAAAACGCCCAGAATGCATATTCATTCAAGGCAAACGCGCAAAAAAGATTACATATAGTGTTGTGGCTGCATAAGATGGGCAATCCTTAGCGTGTCCTGTAAGTAGATAAGCTGCAACATACAGTATTTTTGCACGTGACGTCTAGTTCGCACATGTTTAATAGTTCCGCCCTTTAGTAGATGTTTTCTGATTAAGCAAGCAGCATATAGCAGTAGCAGAAGGTTTATTGACAGAAACTACATTTTTGGCCATGTTATGTGCACAAACACACACATGGCTTGCTAAGCCAAGTTGCACAGATGAGAAAAAAAAAAGCTCCCCCAAAAGCCTCTACGCAACAAAATAATTTTAAAGCAATTAAAACTAATGATTAAAAAAAAGAACCTCTCTAAAATACAGCAAAAGAAATTTACCAAAAGCTGTTATCATTTTACATAGTTATTTTCCACTGCCAAAACTTGTTGGGTAACAAAAAATTGTCCAGCTGCAACCTATTTTGTTCAACAGATGACTGGAAAATTACTTTGAAGTGCACCCATTTTCATCAAGTAGTAAATTGCTTGCTGAAATATACCAATGTCATCAGTGTGGCAAAGTTTCTGATTACACATTTTAACCCCCATCTTACAGAATTTGGTTCAATTCAATGAAGGAACAATGCAATAGGAATGTTTACCTTTACACAGATGCATTACAGGTTAAAGCCAGAGTATAAAATCACTGCCTGTGCTATCATTTGTTATGAAATGGATTGTGTAAATACTGATTGGATGACGACAGACTGATTGTCTGTGAAGTGCCCTGAGATTACATTGTTGTGAAATTGTGCTATACAAATCAAGCTGCATTGGATCAAATGTATTTCTCACAGGGCATTTACACAGTTACACTCTTCCCATTTTTCTAGCTTTCTTCTTCTTCTGTTTGCACCAACAGTGTTACTTTCCCCCTGAATAATACTCCTCAAGTCCTAATTTGTTTGGGGTAATGATTCATGAATAAGTGGATAAAAGGTGGATCTAATGCGGTCCTCCTAAATTAAAGGGGAAGTTTGGTATGTTTCAACCTGTACCTATGTTGTAGCATGCTATATGATCATTTACTCACCCAGACAGTTCGCAACTCGAACTCCATCAGAAAATATTTTTGTTCACTCGCGATCAGCATACGTCCACATAATGGGAGCAATCGGGGCAAGAGCCGCTCGGCCTCTAAATAAAAGGCATTATCTGCCACAAAACTTCTTCATTTGACCAATGTGTTGTTAGCAAATGCTAGTCCAATCCCCTTGTGACATGCTAGCAGCTTGTATTTTCATTGTTGTTGTCATCACAGGGTCCTTTCAAGCCTGTTGCGCATACCCGACATGGCGATGATGTCACTACCATGTGCCATGGAAAAAGAGCGAATTCACTTCGTACTGTAAAACGTTCGGCTACATTCTATTTTTACGACTTGGAAAAACACAAACATGGACCATGTTGCTATTATCTTAGCAAATAGTGGACCGTACTACAGTACGGAGTGATCTTTGAGGGAATTGGTTCTTTTTCCATGGCGTAGGGTAGTGACGTAATTGTCTTTGCAGGTAAGCGCCAGGGGCTTGAAAGGACCCCGGAATAACAACAACAAAGGAAGTACATGCTGCATCCAGGTCACAGAGGGATTGGACTAGCATTTGCTAACAACACATTGGTAAAACAAAGGAGTTTTGTGGCGCTCCTATTATATGGATAAATGCTGATCGCGTGTGGACATAAATATCTTCTGAAGGAGTTCAAGTTGCGCCACAACTGTCTGGGTGAGTAAATGATCATATAGCACGCTACAACATAGGTACAGGTTGAAAAATATCAAACTTCCCCTTTAACCATTGTGGGACTGATTACTATGATATCAATCTTCAGAACAAGCAAAGTCACATAAAAAAATGTTTCCCTGATGCTGTAGATGTCTATAATAGTGCACAGGTTAATCTACCACTGCATTTAACTCAACCCAAGTAGTGTTCAGGTAGCAGCAGGGATCACCTGGCCATCCAATAAATGTGTGTACTACACAGAGACCAGCATGTAAATGATCTACCAATAACACACACAATGCTCTGATGCTGATGTGTTTAGGGTCCTGATGTAATGGATGGTTCTGCAGCAGCAGACAGCACTTCTGGTGAATCTAGACTGAAGTCTGATGAACCCAACAGCACCATCAATCAAACACTAGAGGGCAGTGGAGCACTTAGTTTCAAAGTCCCATTACTGTTTGAAAACAAAGTCAATGTAAAAAGTAAGAGGGTTAACAACTTCTGTGAACTTGATCTGTGAACTAAGAGAATCCTAGCATGATCCAATTTGAACAGAGCCAGAAGCCCTAAATCTGTGTCGTTGGCTCATTTGTGCTGTCAGATGGTCAGCAGCAGGAGATATGCCACAATCTCTTGTCTCTGTTCAAATATTCCATTGCAAAGATCTTCACAAAGATTGTAATTATCAATAATTATAAATCCTGAAAGAATTAGCCTGATTGTATAATTTACTGTGAGAGAAGGAAAAATAGTATCCAAAAGTAAAAGTATCCAAGAAATTATCTCACCCAATACTTATCTGATTACCAATAAGATAATTAGCTTTCTGAAAGGTCAATATTCCTTACCTTGCATGTTTCCCCCACTGATCCAAATTATCTTCTGTAAACAGTCAGCATGGTTGAGACATCTGTTGAATGAAACAGAATGGAGAAAAGTAAGCTTTAAGATCAAAGAGAAAAGTTTCATCTTAGCAGATTTTCTGAGTCAATCCCTTGTTTTTTTCCCCCATTTGTCTGTCAAATCACTTCTGTTAACATAATGGTATGAATATGAACTGTAGAGGGGGGAAGAAAATACATCTTAACTAAACCGCTTTACTCTAAATTATCCAATCAGATGATGATGCACTGGTGATGACATTTTGATTGTTTCAGATGTTAGACAATCAAATGCTTTGTGCTGATTGCCCACTGTAATTGTGGCGCATAACTGCCAGATAATTTTTGGAAATCAAACGTGAGTGATTGGCTATTGTTGGATTCATCTTTCACTGCTTTGAAGGCTGCACCGTCTGTTTACGACAGATCTGTGCATGAATTCATTACTTTCACTGCATTCTGTATCGAGTGGGTTCTGACACATATGCAGTATCTAATTTCTATTAAATCAGTGATGACCATAGTCAGTCTTTTTTAGACAGTCTTAAAAAGCTTCAGATGTTAAGTTACACATGTGGCCAATGGAGTTTGTTTTTCTTGAATTCTATTTACCCTTCTAAATCAGATCCATTTTACACTCACTGTTCAATTTTTTTTATTTACTGCCTCAATAATACAACATTCATAGCAAGTTAGGGATATTGCAATTGTTATTTACAGAGTGCTTTTCCTATTTGGTCAGAATTTTAATTAAATAAGTAAAAGTTCCCATCGATTTTACTGATAATGAACGTAAACAAACAATAGCTTAATATTTAACACCTGTGTATGACATCACTGAGTCTCTCAGAATATCCCTAACTTACTGTGAACGGTGTAATGCATGGCTTACATTCAACAAGGTGTTGGAAACCTTAATGAGATTTTGCTCCATACTGGCATGATAGCATCACAGTTGCTGCAGATTTGTGAAACCCGGTGTCATCGTCGGCTGCTGTAGGCTGGACATGTTGTACATTGAGAGATACTGTTCTGCATACTTTACTTGGAACCTGTGGTTATTTGAGTTACTATCGCCTTTCATCTCCAACCAACCAATTTCTCCATTATCCTTTGATCTGTGACATCAACAAGGCTTTTGCAGACAACTGGTGAATATTTACTCTTCGGCTCTTTTTCTGTAAACACTAGAGATGGCCGTGTGTGAAAATCCCAGTAGATGAGCAGTTTCTGAAATACTCTAAGTCAAATCTAGATTTTTTCCTCATTCTAATGCCAAGTTTGAACTTCAGCAAGTTCATGTGTTTGCCTGATTTTATCTCAGAGTTCCTGCAGTGTGACTGGCTGATCAGCCATTTGCATAAAAGATTAATAGCCTTTCAGTATAGATATGAAATGTAAACATCTGGTCACTGGGGGAAACAATGTTCTTATGGTTTATTTTTTCAGAGTTTATCATATCAACATCACTACGCCTCTACATTTTGTGAATAATCATAATGAAAGCAGTGGATATTTACATCCTTCCTTTGCCCAATATATTTTAGAAGGCAAGTGTTTTTAAAAATTTTATAAAAGTGAATAGAAGTCAATTCATTTTATTTGTATATATCAAAATAAGGACAGTTAACATTATTTTTAAGTAAAGCTTTTAGTTTAATATTTTATTGTTAATAATCAGTATTTGGAATAAGTAAAATGGAAACCTGTGTGGAGAAATATGCAGTCAGCATCAAATCAAGTTCAGGATATTTAAACTTTTTTGACAAAGGTGTAGAGCCCTAATACAACTAGGAGATGAAGATTATCCCAATGAGTGCCATGACAAATATCAGATCCAAAACTTTAAAAATCATTTCCATAATGGCAGCACAGAAGCTTCCTGACTAGCAATCAGTGGCAGAGTAGTTGACAGCTGAAAAAGAAATAGTGACATTGCGAGTTACCAAAGTTTGATCGGGTGCTACTTGGATGATGAACTGGTATGCAGGCATCACACAATGTTGCAACACCAGTCTGGTCATATCTCCGTCTTCGGCTGTCGGTTCCAGGGGCATGGTGAAGGCATCGTCCATGTGCTCCTCCATGTCCAGGAACTGTCAAGCCAAAACATCAGTAAGTTCTAAATGAATGATTCTGTACATTGCAAACAAACATTTTAGAGTCTAAAAGGCAAGATCACACTTTCAATTAACAAAAAACTCAGCCAAACATCCATTACCAATCATTTTTCAAAACCACTCAATTTGCTTCTATTCAAAACAGATATTTAATTTAGTCTGAGTCTTAAAGCAAGCGTCTCGAGTTAAATGAAACTGAAGTATTCATTTGAAGAATGCAAATTCCATCAGCGGGAATTCTGACTTCTGGCCTGTCTTTAAGTTCCTGCACACATTTCTGCCCTCTCTCTTTTATCACGTTCACTGTTTCAAACCAGTTAAAAATGGAATAAAATATGAAAATAAAAATTCACTTTTGCCTGATTTGTGAATAAATCCATTTCTGCTCAAGAGCAACTTTTCCTGGAAGACAATTGATGCAACTACACACTAAAAGAGATCCTGATAAAAGAACAGCAGCATGTGTAAAATTTATCCCAATCAGCAGTAAGACAGTTGGTTGTCATGTTTTAACTGCCTAAATAGATAACCTATAACCTGCCGAATTATATACATGTACAACACAAAAATAAAGAGTAGCATTGTGAATGCCACTCAGATTTGTTATAAAGTCTTCTGCAGTACACTGGATTTAAGATTAATTAATTCACTGTTTTCATGTAAACTGGTTCATATCACTCCAGTTTTGTGCTCATTACACTGGCTCCCTATAAAGGGTTAGGATTCAGGTTTAAATGTTAGTCCTTGCCTGCAGCCTTGCATGACCAGTCTCTTGCTTACGTCACAGCTCTGCTGCAGCATTACCATAGCAGCAGGGGTGTCAGATCTTATCACAACCTGCTGCTTGTCCCTCAATCAAGACTTAGAACACAAGGTTACTGTGCATTTCAGCTTTTTACACTGAACTCTTCAACTCTCTTCAATTGAATTTGAGATCTGTGTGTTATATGTACACTTTCAAAACAGCAAATTCATTCATTTTACTGTTTCTATGTTTTACTTGTTCTTAACATTGCTTGTTTTATTCATTGTATGACAAGGGTCTATTGTTGTGAAGCACTTTCACCTTAAAAAGTGCTATAGCCATAAATACATTTACTTATGTATACAGTATTAAATATTTTACCTTGAAGCCTCATGACTTTTCATCAGGTTGTAAGATACAAACAAGTCAGTGAGACAGCTTTTAGTCTGCCTTTGCATTGCTGAGTCTTACTTGTTTTAAGATTCTTCTACAGCAAATTAAAAGAAACAAGAAGTCAAATCCATTCTTCGCTGCTTTTAGTGCCTATGTAACTGGGCTGTCAGCCTGGCTGCATCACAAATATTGGGATCTCTCCTAAAATTCAACTCATGGTCGAAAGATACGAAAACATCTCTGTGGTGATGTTAAATCATACACAATCACAGATATGTCTTAACCCAACAGCCAAAGTGTGGGTGTTTTGTGTTGATTCATTTGCCCACTGGGCAACTAGAAGGTATGTATGTGTTGCTCCTACAACTGCTCTGAAACAGGATTTACTCACGGAAGGAGCAATGATTTGTATTAATCCCCGGACACACGCTCACACAGATTTAGCCACATGCAACCATTGAGTGTGTAAAGCATCCTTTCAACCTCTTAAGATGTTTGAAGCATTTTTCTGCTTCAGTGACCATTTTTTCCCACAAATCTTACATCTGTACCTACTAACTACTAACCTGTTACACAAGTACTGGCATCAAGCTTATTCCAGGTCTGTAGGAATTTAACTATTCAGGGACAATTACCCAAAACAGTTTAGCCTTCAACAGAAAGCTGTACCTTGAAATATCTTTAGTATTTTATGTTGTAACTGATTGTATTGTTTCTGTTTTCAGAGAAATACATTTTCATATAACAGACACATGCCCACATGGAGGGAAAAAAGTACAATGCTATCTTAACTTTCTGCAACAAAAATGAACTTTACATTATTGTATTTCTCTAAATGGAAATCACTAATGAACATATCAGATTAACTTTCTCATGCAGTAGCTGGCAGATCAGCTTTGGGTTTAACCTTGCTATGGGCCTTCTTTTTCTTAAAATTTTCTCTATAAATATATTTTCAGTTCTTTAACCCACTGTGACCTTCACTTCCTCAGTTAAAAAATTAAGGATTGTGTGTTTGGCTTTAAGCCGATTTCTTAAAGTTCAGTAGAAAACAAAGATTTCTAAAACATAGTAGAAAAAACAACATTTGCTCAGGAGGTTTTTTTTTTCCTCCAGTGTTCTCAGCCAAATTTTCACCGGTTACTCTATTGTGCATTCTCTCTTTTAAAGGCTTAGTAGTTTTCATCTTCCTTGGTGTAGTTGTACGTTTCCCATTAACAACATTGCCATTTTGTTTGTACTTGCTCCAAACTTTAGACAAAGCTGATTGGCAACAACTAACATTAGCCATATTCCTCCAAGGTGAAATACATCTCGTAAAATGAGTTTTGTAAATCTATCCATAGCAGCAGCTGACAGCTCTCCAACACGTTTCACCTCATAAGGTCTTTAAGAACTTTTGATTGTAAACTTCTTTGTATATTTAGACTTGTGCTGGCATTTGTTTTGAACTGTAATTATTCAAGATGGCTCAATAAAATTTCGTCCACCAAGAAAGAAAAATTCCATAAATGAAAATTAAGCAAGATGATTTAAAAACAGTGAATATCAAGTTGAATTTTAAACCTCCAAGAGAAGGCTGTTTACCAGAGGGTGTAATGAATTTTAATATAAACAGAGAAAGTTTGCTTCTAACTGTGACAGCCTTTATAACTGCAACACTCACATCATCCATTCTCCACAGGTCATTTCCCAAACCTTCAGTCTGACCATAAGTGATTGCATTTTTTAGGAAATCAGTCCCACCGCCATCGTTCTAGAAAACAAGGGAAGAAAATAAGCAGCAATCAACATTTCAATTAAAACAACAGTACCATCCTCCGAAACAAGAGAAGAAATTTTACTCACACTTTCAGTATCTCGCAAAACAGCAAGGAGGAGGCGAATGTACTCGGTTGCTGCTTTGAGCGTGTCCACTTTACTGGGCTTTCTGTCTGGCTGCATCAGGGGCACCATGCGTTTCAGGCGGGAAAACATGGTATTCAGATTCCTGATCTGCAGAGAGAAATAAACTGAATATTGATACGTACACTGTGTGTGAATGCATCTGATGATTTCATCATTGTGTACTGGGATTACACACTAACATTTAACATTGTTTTACAGTCTGTTGGCAGCAAGTCAAACACTGCTGACAAAACTGAATTAATGGAAGTACTCCTGTTAATATTAACATAGAAAAGGGTAAAACAAAAATTTGTGAATGAAAAAAAGGTTTAGATTGGACAATGTATTTTATTATGACAAGTGGTTTAATATAGAAATACTATAATTAAAACTATTAAAATAATAGGGAACGTGAGCTGGGATTAGACCATCGCAATAGTTGCAATAGTAATCCTTAACAAAAAATTCCAAATTGTATGTCTTTAATCTCAGCTGCACAAATACAAATAGAAGCCTATTTCATTAATAATCAGAATAAATGTCACAAAAATTTCAGTGTTTCTTCAGTATTTTTGGTTGTTTTACTTTGCAGGGTAACATCTGCTGGTTTATGGCTTTTACATCCTCTGAATAAAATGTAAACAGTTTGGACAGACTGATATCATCACCCTTAGAGGCAGCTGGTGAGATGATACTGAATGCTGCATTGTGTTATAAAACTTTCTAGCATTGATGAGGTAAAGCCTTTCATCACACCTAAAAAAGAAAAAGGTTAACGTATCATGAAAAAGGTCAGTTGTCACTCATGTCAGAATAAAACTCATTAATTATATAGATTCATGACACACTTAAATATTTCAAGCCTTCTTGAATTTGTATGATGGTTCACATAATGAAAACCCAAAATTCAGTGTCTCAGAAAATAATATCACATTAAAAAAAGGATATTTTATAACAGAAATGTCAGGCTTCTGAAAAGTATGTCCATTCGTCAGTATGCATCAATAGTAGGTTGAGCCTCCTGTTGCATGATAACTGCATCAGTGTGGCATGGCATGGAAGCCCTCGGCTTCTGGCACCACTCAGGTGGAAGCCCAGCCCAGGTTGCTTTTTTGCAGCTTTCAGGTCATATGTACAGTATTGTTGGGTCTTTTGTCTCCTCTTGACCTCTTAGTTCAGGTCAGGGGAGTTTGAAGGCAAAGCAAGCACAGTACCACCATAGTCAGGGCCAGTCAGTGGCGTGTCTAGAAATTTTTTCACAGGGGGGCAAGGCAGGGGCACATCCCCAAAAAAGGGTGGCACATGTGAATAAGACCTTTTTTCAGAAAAGAACTTAGAATCTAGGTTATTATGAACTAAAGTGGTAATCTAACGTGAAAACTAAACGTAAAACAAAACTTAGAAAAGTAAATAGCTAATAATCTTTTAAAATGTACTAAAGTTTACTTAGAATGATGCTTTTAGTCAATTCTGCACCATCATATAGTTCAATGATCATTAAAAACTTAACAAATCACAATTTTTATCATTTGGCCCAGTGTCCTTCATGTCAAGCGCAATCAGCTAAATCTGCTCATGGCAGACATTTCATTCTGTAGTAATATGCTGGCTGGACACGTTTCTGACTCAGGGTACTTCTTCAGAACTGTGTCTACATCTGACTGCAAAGTGCTCGGAGATGACACTGTCATGGATTGGCACTGCACAAATAAAGCTGAAATGCATTATTTTTTCTAAATTAAACTATTAAAGTCAGCAATTAACAAAATTATTATAATAATAAGTACTTATTCTTTTGTCATTAAATCTTATTTAAAAGCAACAACAATAGCTTCAAATTTACCTAATAAGTTTGAATATTCTCCTCTGTTTCATTTCACACATCTGTAAAATGCGATATCATTTATTATCAGCATGTAAGTTTTTAGGTTGTTTCTTTTGTTGTTCTGGTTTTTTTAAATTTTTGTATAGGGCAATGACATCTTCACAATCCTGATATTACAAAGAATCCACTGGTTCTAAATATGTCATGATTGATCATTGAGAAAGTGCTAAATATGGAATTAATGCCTCTCTTCCAGTTCTCTACAGAGCTATATGACATGTGGGTGAGATAAT
>JAVQJG010057286.1:0-29107 GCA_036024015.1 Craterocephalus amniculus | reverse complement strand
TCGTGTTCGGCTGGAAATCAATAATCAGACTTCTATGATCTCTTATATTTTCTGTTATGACAACCCATTGCTACACAGGTGGTAACCATGGCTATATAGACACTGCGCTTCATAGTAATTAATATTTCAACAAAACGGAACGCTTTCCACGCTACACTTGCAGTAATCTCTACGATAAAGCCTACCAAGCTTGCCTACCAGTATGGAGACGTAAACACACAGTCACGTGGTTTTGTGACGTAGCTGCAAATCCTCAATATGTAACTGATGGTGCACCGCTTCATGTGCCTAAAGATTTCTTTTGAGTAATATCAAGTAAATTTTATCCTTTGTTTGCTTTTTTGCCTTCAGGTTTCCCAAGCTGCTGCAGACCTACAGCAGTTTTGCACACAGAATGCCATGCAGGACCCTCTGCTCACTGGTGTGTCTTCAAGCACCAACCCCTTCAGGCCACAGAAGGTCTGCTCCTTCTTGTGAAACCACCATATTCATTTTGTAAGTCAACTACCCATGACTGATTTCACACGCTCATATTCTTGTTTTACACAGAAGTGCAAGGAAGTACTGCAGTTTCCAGAAACCCTTTTGTGCAAAATTCTGGAGAGCAGCTGAATTACTGAGAATAATGTGTTGTGTTTTTTTTCTTTCTTTTTTTATTTACATACTTTAAATGCTTGTTTTGTTTATGTATTTATTTTTTTATTAAACTGATTCACTGTAATACAAACCATTTTCTATTTTACCACTACCATAATAGTGCACTGAGTATATAGTATAAGTAGAAAGTGGACTTTTTTTCTTACAGCAAAAGAAAAATATTTAGATTGTAACTTGTGGCTTGTATCTGTTTGTTTTCCAGGCCTTCTTCTAGATGCAACAGGGAAATGTTGACCTCAACACTGCTCCTCATGCGAAGCCATTGTACTGCCACGGGACCTCAAGTGGAGAACACATTGAAATCATTTGAGGAAAAAGACCTATTTTCAGCCACAGTATAAGATACGGAACAGTTTTATTTTTTTCATGGCACAGTGTGATTTACAATTAAATTATTGTGCCTTTTCTATCATTCTGTTTTAGTCATTACTATTCTGGATTTTTGTATTTAATTAATAAAAACATTCTTTACTACTCCAAGGTTTTTGTTCTTTTCTTCTTTTGTACTTTTGAACTGCTCTGCAGATGTTTTCGAACCATTTAATATTTGCATAGCTGCTGGTAGAACAGCTGTCAGAATGAAGCATTATACTCTAAAAATCGTATAACCAGATGCTACTGTTTATTTTCACAATGGGGGGTTGGTCAGAGGGCCCGTCATTAAACTAATCCTGAGTTTAATATTTTTCCATGTGGTTGTGAATTTTAAAATGGAAAATTAATAAGAGGAAGAACTTAAGGATTATGAAATTGCCCCCAATTTGTTATAATACAAAACAAGTCTATAGAATTGGGGGATGTCTGTCCTCCCTCCCAGAAAGCAGGATTTTCTAAATGTGTATTGTCAAATTCCAACTTCAAAAATAGTTTTTTAAATTATTTTAGGGCAGGAAGTAATGAAGCTTTCCAATAAACTGGAAATAAATTATTTAAAACATTATTGTATTAAATACAAATACAATATTTTGAGGTATAATGCTGTGTAGCGTGATATTAGCTTTATATCATCATAGTCATGTGCTGGAAAGTGTTACCACAGACAGTGATACTGGTCCCATTGTGTTGCAGCTTGCAAGCATCTCTTCGATTAGAGCGTGGGTGATCCATGGACTATAATACATCCATGGGGTGATCTCGGTGCGCGAGCCCGGGAAGTCACTCGTTCATCTCTCGCGAGAAGTGAGTTAGTAGCTGTCAGATCCACGTTGCTAGTAACGCTTCCACGAGCTCCGGGCGCTGAACCCAGGTCTGTCTCCCTGTCCCGCTCCTGCACTGGTTACAGCGGAACTCGTATCGTGTGACTGCAGCTCGACCAGCCGAATGAAACCGCGCTCCCTGCCGTAAAGAATGAATCATGGGACAGCGTTACTGTGGAAACGACGGTAACCTCTTTTGTTAACCTAGCATGTTAAACAAAGCCAGCTAATAGCAGCTAGTGATTAGCGAAAAGGCCGGAGTCATTTTAGTCAGAATAGCTTGTTTTGTAATCTGTTATGTTGTGTCGCTGACTGTATCCGGCTCAGAGATTTATGTGATGCTAATGGCTCTCTGTCGCTGATGCAACAATGGGCATCTTTTGCCTCGCTGATCGTTACACAACCGGCTCAATGAAACTCGTTAATAGACCGGCTCGATAATCTGCCACAGTTGCAGAACAAGTTTTTCTGAGCTGCCAAATAGGCGTGAACCAACACAAATAACCAGGATGATGCTTCAGGATGGATCAACCCAGCTTCTCTGCCTCACAGCCAGCAGCGGGGTTCCTCTTTTCACAAGAGGGGCCTCCAAACAGATGCCCTTCTCTGTCATCGGCTCTCTAAATGGCGTCCACATGTTCGGAGGAGGACAGGGAGTGGTGCTGTCCTGCTGCGAGACAGAGGGTGGAGGCAAGGTGGTGTGGAGAGTTTTCCACAACAGTGTGATGCTCATCGCTGTGAGTAATAACAAAGAGGATGAGGTCCGCTTGCAACTCCTCCTGGAGGATGTGTGGAGCTGCATGGTGCTGGTGTTGGGGCAGGATGAGCTGGCAAATATCAGGAATGTTGAGAGGTTGAAGAGGGACTTGCGGTCCTGCTTCACGCTCATTGATCAGCTGCTTGAGGAGAAACAAGAGGGGATCCTGGGAAGCCTGACACACTGCGCTGATTCACTGCTGCCCCCCAACCCAGCTCTGCTCCAAGAGGCTGTGGATGGGTTTGCACAGGCTGCTGACAGCGAGTTTGGTTGCCTCATCGTCCATGGGCGGGTGGCTACGGCGACTGAGAAGTGGTGGCGCCTGGCACCGCAAGAAGTTGTCCTGCTTTCTGCTTTGATACGTTCCCTCTCTGCCTCTGGATCGGTCTCTTGTGACTACCCGGTTTTCCTTCCTCAGGGCAGCCCCACTGTGGCCCATCGCCTGCTCCGCTTCCAGCTGCTACCTGGAGCAGATGTGTGTGTCCTGTGCGGTCCCACCCCGTCCCTGCACCGAGCCCAGACTGAGCTGGTGGGTTGTTTCTGGTCGCCTCTGGTAGAGACCCTCAGAGACTGCCTGGCTGTTGGAGAACGCTGCTTACCGGGATCGGTGTCCCTGCGGCCGGATGTGCTGGCACTTCTTCTCATAAACCGGGAAACTCGACGCTCCGTCTCCTGTGTGCACACTTCCACTTATCGCCCACTTGGTGAGCCTTTGGTCTCTAAGGCCCGCTACTGGGGACTGCTGAAACTCTTCTATAGCTTCAGCATGTCACGCTACTTCACCCAGGAGGAGGCATTATGTGGCTCCTCAGAGGAGAGGATCCACACTGACGAGTTTCTCGTCGGATTCTCACACCAGCCTCAGCAGTGTTATCTAGTTACAGACGAGTGTAAAAGCTACGGACTTCAGACACAACAGCATCAGCTCTTTCTGCTCATAGTCCCATCTGTACCTACCTTTTCACTGCGCACAATTGCTACACAGACTCTCTCTGATATCGTTTCAGCCACAGGGTTTTAGTTGAACTGAACAGATAGATGAACAGTTTCACTTTGGTTTAATCCTGAGTGAACTGTTAATCGTTTTTGGTGTATGCGAAAAGCGAGTATTATTGTGGATTTAGTAAACATCCAGATTATTGTGGGTATTTTAAAAGAATATTTGCAATGGTTGTAAAAAGTAGAAAGTTGTTCCTAACAATGGTTACAACTGGAAACACTGCTGAAAATATGAAAACAAGTGAAAGTCCTTTGATGCTTGTTTTCCTTTAAGAAATGCAGTAAATCACTGTTGTGCCTTTAAGACTGTTTCTACTGTCTTCCAACCTTTTTTTTACAGAACTGAAAGCTGATTAGACTTGAAAAATACTCTGATTTCAGTGAAAGAATGAAACTAAAATGTATTGGATAACACTGTGAAGGTGTCACACTGGGATCGACATTAATTGTTTTGGCATTCTTTGCAGATGGCTTGAAAATTATGATTTTGTTTTTTTTTCTAATGATGACTGGTTACACTGGTCTGCCTGCATTTCATACCTGCTGAACACCTTGTAGATTACAAAGTAACAGTGGAGCAGGTGTAATTAAAATATGAATGAGGAAACAAGCCTTTCAAGTGATGTAACTGTGGTAAACCACTGTCTGCACTCATTTTCAAAAGTGCTGAAAACTTATTCAAAATGCATACCTAATGAAAAATGTTTAACATTTGATATGTTGTCTCAGTAGTATTTCTGTTTAAATATAGTGTTTTCTTTAAATTTTGTTAAGACTCCTTTTTTGTAGGCATGATTTGCTTATTATCACACACAATCCTTCTCGTGATGATCGTTTGTTTTGCATGGTCTAAAACTAGACTGAAAATGAAAGAGGCGCAAGGTTTTTTTTACATTTAGGTGAAAGTTTTATTAAAAGTCACCTCACAGATCAGTTATGGGATAAACTTTTTTTATGAAAACACCCATATTTGTTTACCACAAATAGCACCAATTCAAAACCCTGCAAGGATATCGCAAATTTTGAGTGGCAATCTTGAATACATGATGGTCCTTTCTTACAACCAATCCTATGTGTAAAGATAAGTTACAACATACATGCATGTATGGAATCATTATAATGTATTCAGTATTTTATCGGTTTGATTTGAGTGTTGGCAGTCTTGAAGTGCAGGTTTGGTGGGTCCAAAGGTGGCATAGGGAACATTTTGTCCTCACTTCATATGGTTTTAAATTGCCAAGTGACTCCATACAGACTACTCAGATGTTTTTTGTCATCCCAGTCTCAGTAACTTCTGGGCTTTTTTTTTCTCACTCTCAAAATCAGGTCTTCCCAATAAAATCTGTATTATCCGGTTTTCAAGCAATGACCACAACCATATGAAAGAATGAAGTATTTCAACAAACTCATGTGATTCCTAACTTATCCCCTAAATCAGGCATGTCAAACATGTAGCCCAGTCGCCAAAACAAGACCCGCCAAAGGGTCCAATCTGGCCCGCGGCATGAGTTTGGTCAAAGTTACTCCAATCAATATGTGAAATACTGAAATTTTTACTTCAAGATACCTATAATTAAACGTTTTGTTATTGTTTTAGATCCATTGTGATTTGTTATTTGTAATAGTTATGTGATTAAGCAAATATATAAAATGAAGTAAATATGTAAATTAAAATATAAAAGAAAATTTTAAATAATATAAAATGGGTTTTATCTTAAGTAAATTGAATAAAATCAAATTTGAAAATGAGAAAATTAAATTGATTGTATTCTAATATATATTTGTTTATAGATTAGCAAATTGTATCATTCTTGTCAGACTATACAAAATATATGAAACACAATAAAATGTTTATATGAATTTAAACGCAAATGTGTAACTGAAGCAAAATATAATGTAAATTTGATTTTTTGAAGAAAATTATGTTTGTTCATAGTGTTTACAAATTTTTAAGACAATTGACAAAGTCATTTGTACTTCTTTATACTAAAACAAAGGGGTAAATGTGGAGTTTTCATTATTTCAAGATTGTTATTATGTCAATTTACTGGTCCGGCTGGTCAGTCTGGTTAATACTTTGATGGTTATCTCAAAAAGCTCACTTTTTATTTACTATAGATTCTTTTTGAAAGTGTAACCACCATGTGGCCAGGACATAAGTATGCAGCATTCCTTAGCATCCGAGTTTAACTTGTGAAAAGGGAAATCTGACCTTGCTGGAAACTGCTGACTCATCAACAGAAACACCATCTGTTGCCCTGCAGATATTCAAGGACAGCTTATTTAGATTTTTTTTCCCCGAAACATTAGACGATTTATTTAATTCAGTTATATATTTTGCTTACATCAGAGAAAATGAGAGAATTTAGGGCTCAGGAGTAAGCAGGAGCAGCGTCCAGAATAATGAAGTCCATCTGGTAGCCTCATTCTCCTCCCAGCCTACATGGAGCTCTGATGCTGGAGCAAAGTTGGAAGTTTCTCTCGGTTTGCTACCAGTATCACTGAACCCCGACAATCATCCGGAGCTGCCCGGGCTCAGTAACCGGAGAAGTGACCCTGATTGAGAGCCTCGGTGCGACCTGTGGGGTAACGCAGTGAAGAGGGGTGGGATATAACGGTGTTATAACGCCTAAACAAAAGGGGAGGGATACGCGTTCTAGCTGTAGTTTTGTCATATGTGCACCCCCCTAAAGTTGAAGAGTGAGAAGTTGTGTTGCGGCGCGTGCTTGTTGCTAGGTGCTGAGGGGGCCACCTTGTGTTTTTAGCGCAGTTCCGTGGAAGCCCCGTTTGTTTGCAAGGTCCAAGGTCCGCGCGCTTAGTCCTTTTAGGAGCACGGACGCTCACATTACACAACTTTGATTTCACTCCTGCCGTGTTTGCTAACCGGTGTAGCAGAGACATTTAAACTTCAGCAGCGTGTAGAGAGGGACGCGGGTAAAATGTCAGCCGCACGGATGCAGCTGCTGTCGCCGCGGAGCGTTCGGCTTTTCAACCCGGGGCGGGGCGCGGTGCTGGCCGGTGGCGGTGGAGCCTGTCGGCCTGGTGGAGGTGCTCCAGGGGTCCGCACACTGACATTTCCCCCCATGTCCTCCTCTTCACCCGGCAGAGCTTTATCAAGTCTGAGCACAACGCGACGTGGACTTCCTAAAGAGAAAATGTCCGAGAATGGAATGATGTCCCGGGCCAAGGTGCTGACCATCGACACCATGAACCCCACCGTGAAGAAGGTGGAGTACGCCGTGCGCGGGCCCATCGTGCAGCGAGCCATGGAGCTGGAGAGAGAGCTCAGTGAGGTCTGTATGCTTGTATCCTCTATCGACACTTATCAGGATCTTTTTTTTAGCACCCAAATCACCCGTGCGTCTGCAAAATGTAGTTTCAGTTTCCAGTTAATTATATGAATGAGCTTCATGAAATAACATTTTAATAAAGTGGACCGATGTAGTCAGCTTGTGTTTCTCTTAAGTGGCCTTTAATTTTTCTTTTAACATTAACATCTAACCATTATCCATTTTTTGTTACTTGTTAGGCGGATCTCACACCCACTTATCAAAGTCCAGGAGTTGGTTATCCATTCCCGTGTGACCCAGTTGTCACTGTAAGAGTCACATATGTCTGTCCGGATTACTTACTGTTGATTGATAACCTGTTTTTAAACCACCCTTCTTTACAGTATGACCTGACCCTCCTGTTACTAAACCACAGCTGCTCATGGAAAAGGCCAAAGTCTATACCAGTATTTTTTTAGACTGCCTTTATCTGCGTTTCATTGTCTGATCTCCATATCTTGCTTTTACATTTGAAGTTGTTATTGTAACCAGATGCTTCACCCTAATCGTTAATCTTGGATTGTCTGTAATTTTATCCATAAATATATTTAAATCTATACCAGAAATCCTGTCTAGTCAATGATATGGTGAATCACCCCCCAAACAGCAGCTCAATCTCTTCCTCAGTGTTTATGGTGATGTGGCAGCTGTGGGTGTACCGAGTGCAGTCTGGTGTGAAACGCGTCCTCTCCTGAGTGCTGCGCTCAGGAAAGGATGAGTATGTGAACAGGCTCTACAACGCTGGACAGCAGGGACAGTAATAATAGTGTCAACGTTTTAACCAGAAGATTCACTGACCCCGTAGATGGGATTTTCTGTTTACTCTAACAGATGCTGATCTTGATGGGATTTATTCAGTTTTGTTCCAGTTAATTTCTTCCCAGCAGTACAGGTGTGTGACCAGGTGTGATAGATGTTTGGATGCTCAAAAAGCAGAAAACATTGCAGTTGATCCAGCTGGTAAAACCCAGGCAAACTGTTGAGGGATTGGTGTATTGGCCTGTTTACTCCTCTAATCTTATTCAATACAGAAACTTGCACTAAACTGTGCTTGTAAGTCTTAATTACTGTTCCAAGCTTAAGCCAACCTCCCCTCTCAGCTTTATGAATGCTTGCTTTATCAAAGTGCTTTTGATGGCATTCGATTACTTTGGGAAACAGGTCACATTGGTCTCTGTTTTTCTGTCTGGGGCTTAACAACACAAAGACACACTGAAATCCTACTCCTGTTTCCTGTACTTTTTTTTTGTTTTGGAACGAAGACAGAACAAGTAAAAAAAAGTGTGTGGTTCAGAAAGGCTAGAAACGGGACGGACTTTGAGCCAACATTCTTTCCCAGTCAACAAGTTTGCTGATAAAGGCTTCACGTGCAGTTTATTACATTGTGGTCTTTGTTTTGTCTTAATGAGCTAATAGTAAATGAGAGCGCGAGAGAGTTGCTCTGGTGACAGACAGCTTTTTTATTTCTATATATTCTAAAGAATGAAATGTGGCATTAAAACATTAAAGTTTTCCAATACAGAAGTTTTGATCAACTTTCATTTCAGACACAGATGTTGCTTTCGTGAGTCTGTGGCGTCAAGGTAACAAGAACCATCTGGAGCACAGTTTAGCTGATAAAGGGTGAAAAAAAAGATTAAATACCAAAGTTAAAGTCTAAATTGAACTTTCTAATCGCAGTTCATTATCATATGTGTCAAACAGACACAACAGTTTATTATACATTTGTTTTAAGTGGTAGGGAAAATATGTTTCTGTATTTTTACTCACACCTTTTCGGACACTTTTTCTTGTCCTAATAAAATAAATGATGATGATGTGAATTTTCACCGCTTGTGCATCATTAAACATTTGGGTTGTTAATTCAGTTAAATAAAATACTTCCCTCCTCTTGGATCAGTGTTTAGTGGAGCGTTTTTTTGTTGTTTTGTTTTATGTTTTTTTGTTGTTTTTTTTTAATCAATGATGGATAACAAAACCATCATCGGCCTTTATAGTTAGTCCAGAGGAGCAGAGGTCAGCTTGTTTCCAGAAGATCACCCCCATGAATGGGAACCTCCTCTCACAAAGGGGAGTTATTCACGCTATATCATGTTATTGGCTCAGCCTGAGAGACGCCTCTTATGTGTGACCAATGAGAGAGGCAGAGACTCAAGTTTCGTCAAATTTCAGCTGGATTGGACAAATCAAACAAACAGGCTGTTTTGATGACTGCAGGGGCTCAGAGGTAGCTTTTTCTGCAGAGTCACGCTGTTCCTAACATCTGGTGTGAGGAGCGTGTGTGTGCGTGTGCGTTTGCAGCTCGGATCATCTTACTGAAATATTTATAAAATTGGCTTGGAGATGACAAGATGAACACTGAAGTCTCTATAACTCTCCTAATGAGCTTAACATGCCTCTACATGTCATGTATCAAGTTCTTTTTGAGCTTACAGCTGGAAGGTTAAAGGTCTGTTTAATGTATGTTTCTGTGTCAGAAGGTTATTGGTATGAAAAGGCTGTGTGCTCAGGTTGAAGTTTTGTCCCCATATTTACACACACTATCACAACCAAGGCCGCTGCAGGACCTTTTCTCCCGCGAATGCCTCATAACACGTAACTTTCCATGTTAATTTCATGTGTATTTCCTCTGGCGATAATTATCATCACTTATTTTCCAAATAGTCTGAATTGATGTTAATGATTAGTGACAATCAGTTAAAGTGCAAAATGTACTTGTTAATAAGAATGAGGAAGAAGACATCCTTTCGTTTTGACACTAACAGGGATAGCCACTCACACATTAGGAGCAAAATTCGTAACTAGTCAATCTTTGGATTTTTTTTAAATACTTGTATTTGGATGTTTTTCTTTCTATTTTTAGATTTATTCCAGATTTGTTTAATGTTTCCTAACATGTGTCAGTAAAGTTAATGAGTTTTTTTTAACGACCTGCATTCACGGATTTCCTGTGTGCAAAAAAGGAAACAGTGCATGTTTCAAAACAGAAATGCATGCAGTCTCTATTTCAAGGTTGTCACGGTGCAGCGAAAGTTTGATGTAAGCTTTTCTTTTATTTGACAAATAGAAGGATGATTGTTAATGCCTGTCCTTGTACCTTTTATATAACGTGACATTTATTTTAGCGATAAAACACAAACACCTTAACTCTTTACCCACTTTTTGTCTCTTACCTTCGTGGACATTGTGTTTATCTTTGGCAGGGAATGAAGAAGCCCTTTGCTGAGGTCATAAAGGCCAACATTGGTGACGCGCATGCTATGGGCCAGGCACCAATCACTTTTTTCCGACAGGTCAGCTTCATACCCTCCCCCGCAAATTTTCCATCTAAATATAGCAACTCTATCTCTACAGTAGATATAAAACTGATTTCTTGCCCTCCAAATAAGTTGCATCATGATCCACGCTGGATTTCACAACCTTCTGGTCACGCATCTCTTTGTCTCAAGGTCTTGGCTCTTTGCTCCTACCCCGAACTGCTGAACGACAGCACATTCCCCGAGGATGCTAAAAGTAGAGCCTGCCGCATTCTAAATTCTTGTGGAGGGAACAGTTTGGGTGTGTATGAAACTTTATGGAACCCTAATTAGCCATCATCATGCTTTTACACTGGTCGGTGATGTTTTAGGCCTTGTGTTGTATCACTGCATCGTCTCCATGTGAATCTGACAGGCGCCTACAGTGCCAGTCAAGGCATCGACTCTGTCCGTCAGGACGTCGCCAACTACATCGAGCGGCGGGACGGTGGTATGCCCTGCGATCCGGACAACATTTACCTCACCACGGGGGCCAGCGACGGCATCGTGGTAAAACATGCCTCTCATTCTTATATATATTTGTATTCCAGAGATAAAATGAGGAAACTGTGACGGTCTTGTAACAGTGAAAAGTTGTTAATTTCTTGCAACCTTCCTGTGATTGCTCTCAGACCATGCTGAAGTTGCTGGTGTGTGGTGAAGGGGCGATGCGTACTGGTGTCATGATCTCCATACCTCAGTATCCCCTATACTCAGCTGCACTGGCAGAGCTGGGTGCAGTGCAGATCAATTATTACCTTAATGAGGAGAAGTGCTGGAGTCTGGACATCAGCGAGCTGCAGCGTGCCGTGGATGAGGCCAGACTCTACTGCAACCCCCGAGCCCTGTGTATCATCAACCCTGGAAATCCTACTGGTAATTTATTTATTTACCTTTTAAATTATAGCCACTGTTAGGATTGCAGGTAGCACATCAATACTTTCACATTTTTAATCATATTATCCAGCCACCAAACTCTCTTGAAATATTAATTTTACGAAACGAAACACTAGTTGTTGCTCTACCAATGGCATGTTGATAGTCCAAAAACTTTCATGTTCCCTATTAATCATTTCATGTACTTTATGCAAAATTTATTTTAACTCTGATTAAAGCTACAATACTAAGCTTACTATACAATATATTTGTTATATGTAAAGATCCTGCAACACATGAGCTACGTCCCAAACAGCAGAGCAAACTCAGTCTCCTGATTGGGCTGAAAGGCCGTTTGTAAAGTTTTGGAATATTCTAGGTAGTTTTTGGCCTCTTGCGTGTAGATTTTTTGTCTTTCTGAAATTGCGAACAGGTGGAGACAGCGGAGACTATAAATCATTGCATGAGACGTCGTCATTAGAAGACCTTTACTTTGTCATTTATAAAATGGGCACTAGATGGCAGCAAAACAACAGAACTGCTTCTATAACCAGAATTACATAACAGGTCGTTTTCTTTTTTTCAGGTCAGGTTCAAAGCAGACAGTGCATTGAGGAAGTAATCCAATTTGCTGCAAAAGAGCGACTTTTCCTCATGGCTGATGAGGTACGGTCTCAGCATCTTTTAGAGCAACTATCTTCTTTAGACCTCCTTCACCCTGTAATGTGTAATATTCTGACCCACCCTCTCAGGTTTACCAGGATAATGTGTATGCCAAGGGTTGCCAGTTTCACTCCTTTAAGAAGGTTCTGTTTGAGATGGGGCCAGAGTATTCGGAAACGGTTGAACTAGCATCTTTCCACTCCACCTCCAAGTGTTACATGGGAGAGTAAGTTTTGTCATTTGTATACTTTTGGGTTCAGTTTATGAAGATTTGGACACTGAATAGGAATTCACTGTTTGTGTATTTATGTCACACCTTCTTTGTTTTTTTTTTCTTACATTTTGAGCCAACCCTGATCTTCCTTCTTCTCAGGTGTGGCTTCCGAGGAGGTTACATGGAGATCATAAACATGGACAGCGAGGTGAAGGCTCAGCTGACGAAGCTGCTGTCCGTCCGTCTGTGCCCTCCTGTTCCAGGACAGGCTCTAATGGACTTGGTGGTCAACCCCCCCCAGCCTGGGGAACCTTCTTATCAGCACTTTATCAAAGTAAACAGCCTCCCACAGACCTCATCGTTTACAATTATGGTGCAACATCTTATGATAAATTGTAATGATATATTCTCAGTGTAAGAAATATCGTTACAAATTGGATTCTTTCTACAAATGTGTTTGTTGTGTAAATATGTTGCAATATGGGGGGCAAAGAAAAACTTTATTTGAGGTATTTCCTCCTTTCCCTGGAGACTGAGGTATTCTATCTTTTTACACTTTTGATTATGTATCAGCAGATTGACGTAAAGATCCATTTATGTAAATGTTGCTTTCTCAAACGGATTTCACAGTTTGAGAGAAGAAAAAAAGTTCAAGGCCGCATTTGCTGTATTTGTTTATAGTGCACCAAATGTTTTCATAGCTTGACGGGTCAAAACCGCTGGCAGGACTGTTCTGATTTGGACTTTTTATGAAGCAAAGTTCAAAACAGAAGAAACTTTTTTCCTAAAAGAGATGGTGTCTGTATGGTAGCAGATGCTTCTCCAAAACTTGTGAATTTGTTCAGCATTAATGATGCGCTAGTTACACACACCGTGTGCACCAATGCACATGCACACAGCACATTCCTGAACCCATGCAAGGATTTTCCCCACAGAATAATGTTTTTATTGTAGATCAGCCCGAGGCTAGAGGTGCAAGGCTCTTCAATGTCGGTTTGATTTTTCATCTTTATATTATTTAACAAAGAGTTGCATTCAGAGCGCTGATTACCAGATTATCACAATGTTTTTATTAAGTCTGTTTTTTAAATCAGTTTCTATGTGAAGCTTCTTTGCTTAGCTGATCATATTTGTATAACGTCAGTTTAATTTGTCCAAGATCCGGCACAGCTATTAATCTATATTCTGAAGCTCACAGAAGTTTGGGGATTTTTATCTTTTAATCTTAGAAACACTGGACCTCAGAATAATAGAGAACTTTGAATGACTTTGTGATACCAAAACAAAGCACTTTCCAGAACACGGCCCGTATTCACAAAGAATCTTATCTCACCACTAGGAGGGCCGCTAAAAGTTTTTAGTTAAGAACTCTGTCTTAAAAGCTATTCACAAAGCTGTTGAGAGGAACTTTTACTAAGGAACTGAGAGACTCTTAAGCTAAGAGAAGGGGCGGAGCTGACCCCGTTGCTATGAAAGATAGGGCAGGATGGTGCTGCACGGCTGACCCAGCGGATCAGGTCAGACCAAGGCATTTTCACCTTCTTTGCGGTGAAAATGAGACAGATTAATAATGTAATGATGCAATGACCTTATGCTAAAAAAGAAAAAAAGTTGCGCACGTTTTCCAGGCCAAACAAAAAATAAAATCAGCTTTCAGCAGCACATGAAGCGCGCATTTGACAGCGGGCTGGTTGTGAAAAGTGGTTCGGTTCGGGCAAGATTATTTTACAACAAAATCAAAGACTGTAGGCTAAAACGAAGAAAAAAAAACACGTCTACATATCACTACTGCAGGAAGTGCAGCTGGATCAAATAAATTTATAAAATAAATTGTAGGCTGCAAGTTTCAATGATATTTTAAACATCTATTTATTTTATTATCAATTTAAACAAATATCCGCTAGCCTACATAGAAACTTTGGGGTAATGTAGAGGGCGTTTAATGTTTGATTATGAATTTTGCATATCGGCTGATAGTGAATCCGTCTGCATAGCATACAACTTATTTTCCCTTTCCCTTCGCAGTCACCATGTGATGATATTCTGTTCGTGCAGATTCCTTTTTAAAGAACTCAGCATCATATTGACTCTGTTTCGTGATTATTTGCAGCGCAGCCATCAGAATATTTCCTCTTTGGTTTACTCTTACCATTTTCAGGTTTAGGAGCTACTTTTAGTGCTAAATGCTTTGTGAAATACTCTAAGGTGAACTCCTAAAGTTAAGACCGACACGCCCACTTTTTCTAGGAGTTCCTCCTAAATCAGCCTGTTAGGACCTACTTTTAGCCTAAGATTCTTTGTGAATACGGGCCCATATATTCTCCTGAGCTTGACAATACAGAAGACTGCAACATTCTTTTTTTCTGTGCTGTTTGTCCCAGTTTCACACGTGATGCTGATGTTTTGTGATTCTTGTTCGATCGTTCTTTAGTCCACCACCTTCTTTTCTTGTCTTCCAGGAACGCACAGCCACATTAAGTGCCTTAGCAGAGAAGGCCAAACTCACAGAGCAGGTTCTCAATACTGTGCAAGGAATCAGCTGCAATCCTGTGCAGGGTGCTATGTACTCCTTTCCTCGCATAACCATCCCTGAAAAGGCTGTCAAAGAGGCCACGGTCAGTCCACAACCTACTATAAATGTACCTTTGAATTTCCCTGTATTGTTGTCCCAAGCTCATTGCATGGATTGGGTGCAGCAAAAAGGAAAAGAGTGACTGAAACGAATCTGAACTGCATTTTACCCAAAATGCTTTGTATTTGTGTCTATGGCTTTAACAGCCCTTTGTGTGTTGCCTCTCACGCTCTGGTACATGCAGTGAATAAGGGCTTGAACCTTGTTCAACCTGCGAACTGAAGCACTGTGTTTCACTTAATAAGTCTTTAAAGAAGTTCAGCATGTTGTGTATCCACCATGCTAAAGAGAACAAATGATTTCCAATAGCTAGTAATTTCACTTCAGCCTTATAGTTTACTGCTCTGTGGGAATTTCTCTTCAGGTTGAACAACAGAGCCCCTGAAAATCTGATTAGTCTCGCAGAGGATAAGGTCAGAGTCAACCTGACCTACTGATGCCTGATCAATCCAATGACTCTGTTCACCATATTGATCCCACTGTTTTGTTAATAAATCTCTTCAAAGCGCACGCAGAGATACAGCTCCCTTACGCCAACATTACAACTGTTTGTTTGGAGCTTGTTGAGCTTGACTTTATCTAAGTACCCTACACATTTTTTTAAATGAGTCTCTTTAAGGACTTTCTTAATGTTACAAGGAAAGTTAAATAGTGTTCTTCCTAGCAATGAATAGATATCATGGAATTTTTTTACAGGCTAAACTAAAGTTTATTATGTTGTTTTTTTCTTGTCATAGAAAAAAGCCTACATTTTTCATTTTTATGATGGTCTAATTCTCCCTTCTTTATTTCCCTTTTATCTTTTATAGCAGCACACTACTTTCTGTATTTCTATTAGAATAATATTCCTTAGAGTTTGTTTCCTCAGTGTGTTCCAACCTTGCGTTTTAGAAAGCAGAAACGTTAAAAGTTAGCAATAAAAGGGGGAATTGGTGCCACATAAAAGGCGCCACTTATTTTCAAGACTTGATCAACCTCGATTGTTCCAAAACACCTTGTCATTTTTAACCCCTGAAAGTTCACCACTTACCTTTGTACCATGTCAAGCTTTTTCAGTTCAAGCTGTTTGAATTCTCTCTTTTACTTTTTTTACACAAAAAGGGAAAAACTAGGTGGTTCTGAAACTCTGAGTGGTACAGTCTGAAGCCACTTGTGTTAAAATTACTGGCGGACATAAGCAAAAGGGAGCCGCCATTAACTGCAGAACAAGATGTTTAACACAGCAAGACATGAACTAAGAGGTTTACAGAAAAGTTTTCCAGAACTAGAACACTGACTAATAAACTGAGTCATTTATAAAGCACGTTGACTCAACCACATTCAGATCTAAACACACAGTTTTGGTGAAGGCTAATTAATAGTTCAGTTAGTTAATTAGCAAATATAAAATGAAATAATATGGCAAAAACATTTGTATTCAGAGTAGTTTTTCTGAAAGCGTCAGTTTTCTTTCATGTGACTTGCATGAAGCAAGTTATTAACAGTGCTGTACTCATTAAAAAAGGCACTAGACAAATCCTGATCAAAGTACACTAAAATGATACCAATAGACTATGAAGTGCCATTTATCAAGCTTTCCCTTTCTGTTCTTTAGGAAAATGGACAGCAGCCAGATATGTTTTACTGCATGAAGATGCTGGAGGAGACTGGAATCTGCCTCGTACCTGGAAGCGGTTTTGGCCAGAAAGAGGGAACCTACCACTTCAGGTACAGGACGCTGTTACCGCTAAGGTTACTTGTTATGCTGGTGAGGCCATAAAATTAGTTTCAGGTTTTTCCCTTTCTGTAGATTATTTTCTGTATTTCTTTTTTTGTGCAGGTAAAAATGCCTGCAAAGTTTCAGTGTTTGAGTTAGAGTAATTTGTACCTCAGGGAAGATGCTGTTTCTGAAAAGCCTTGGTGGTACGCCTGGTGTCTAGTCAAATAATTGTTTCTGGCTTAGTAAAATTTTGGATAGAATGAGAGGACCTGGCAGCCACACTGAATGCTGGTTTAGTTCTCCAAATGCTGAAGATAGAGTAGGAGCGGCGGTGCTTCTTTTATCAACTCCCTCAGCATGTTGGACCGTTGTTTATGAAAGGAAGAAGAGATCATGTCATCACACTTCATTACCTGGTAATCTGTGCAGGTTTAGTTTCCACCACATCCCAAAGTTACTGGAACTTTATTCTTAGGGCTGATACCACTCGTTAGTACGGTGGTTGTACCTGCTCCGAATTTCTTAAACATTATTTAAATTTCTTTAACTTTTCCCAAATTTCTTTGCTGGATGTTCAACATCAGTTCTGCTACATTACCAGCTTTTCCTTGAGACATGGTCTTTATGAGTCTCAGACTTGAAATTGTGCTGAATGTTGTCCCTGATACTGTAAATACATTGGAAAGAGCTTTGTCCTCATGGCTCCATTTTTCAAACAATAAAGCAGAGAATTAAGCTTGTCAAAGTAAAAAGAAGAGGTTTATAGCCACATACTCGGAGTTCTTCAGCACACAGCCCTCCACCTGAAGGATTCTGGGAAATCTGAAAAGTTGTGCCCCTCTATTTAGGGGCATTTTTCCAGGTAAAGTCTTTTTTTCTTAGTTAGTATTGTAGCTGGAAATGCACCGAGGCTTTTTTAAGTCCCTGGCAAATGAAAAAAAAGTTTCTGCCTCTTTAGACTGTTGTACTAACTACTGGTAATAGCAGCAGAAATGGTAATCAAGTAATTTATTTTCTGTAAAATCTAACTACATGAATTTGAATGCACTTTCTGTTGAATAGATTTCGAACATCAGGTATGGTCTGATTCTGTTTTCTGAAGTTGTTCCAAATTCTCCAAATATATATTGTGTTCTTCAATCATATCTCAGGCTTTACTTCAGTGACTTATGTGTAGTCCTTTTTGGGTGAGTCAAAAAATCGTCTAAAAACCTGGCTTTTAAAGAGAAATTGGTACTGTGACCAGCGTCAAACACTGCTACAATAGAAGTGTCTTTAATCAGATTTTCGCCCACTGAGCACTGATGAAAAACCTGCGGTTACACACAGTGGGAGAGACTTTAATCAGCGTGTTTAAATAGATGTACCTGCCTTTAAAAACTAATTAAAAACACACTACTTTTGGTATAAGACTTTTTATGTCACCGTGTAACACACTTAGTGGTTATAATTAATGAATTGTGATTTACTCATGTGAACTTATGCCTTTCTTTTCCTCCATCTGTCCTGCCCAGAATGACCATCCTACCACCGATGGACAAACTGCAGACCCTGCTCAACAAAGTCAAGGAGTTTCACCAGAAATTCACCCAGCAGTATTCTTAAATTTCCACCAGTGTCCCATTTCACAAAAGAGGGATGTTGCCAATCGCAGTGAGAAGTATAAGCCAATTTAGAATTTATTTGTCACTTATAAGTGCCTTCTCTACCGTGGCTCTGGTGGTCTCTGTGATGATGCACTTCAGCCTCTAAAACTGTCACATTAGGACATTTTCTCAGACCTTACACATGAGGCACTTTGTGTCAGACCACTAAACCAAACTGGAAATGAAATAAGTCAGACCTGGTGCACAAACTATGGCTTCATCTGTTGTCTGTGATGTTTAATTTTTGAAAGATGTATATACTTTAGGCTTGTTAAATTGTGAGATAGCTTAATCGTGTTGATGTCGAGCTAACAAAAAGGCGGTACAACTTAAGAAAAAAGCAATGCTGCTTAGAAACTGAATAAATGTAAAACTGGTTGATTTACTTAATACCTGCAGACTGTACTTGACAGCGAGAATATAGAAAAAGTCCCGCTTGCATGGTAATTCAGTGGGAAGTAAATTTGTAGAGGTATGATAAATGTAAAGGCTTATATTTCTTATTATTTGGGTAGTTTCTCTTGTTTGTTTTTTAATGTATAATAGAAAGCTTTTACTTTTCTTTTAAGCTTTGAACATTCATGGTGACACCTTTGTGTCATTTCTGCACCACATCCTCCTGCTGAAGGTGTTGTGTATCAGAAAATGTAGTAAAGCATAATTTTTCAAAGTCAAGTTGTTTTGAAGTTTACCATTTTTAGCCTGAGTTTTAACCTTGAAATAAAGCCCAGACAGATAAGTTAGTCATTTCCCACCTTTCTTTTTGTCATGCATCCTCAGTAGGCTGAAAGAGAATGATTCACTCAGAAAATGTCACAGAAAACCAGCGGGTTCAATATAAGTAAATTATATCATGGTTGAAAATTAAATAAAGCAATTTGACTTTTTAAAGTTAGATAAGCAAAGAAATTCACCTTTACTTGATGTTGCACAGGGGGGTTCCTTTTTCACTGTAATTTAGGCTTGTTAGAGGCCATTTGTAAAATCTTGACTAGATTAGCACCTCACTGACAACAGTTGTGTTTTTCTTCATGTCATGTAAGGTAACGGGCAAAACTTAACTTGGAAAACGATTACTTATGTAATCCCTGCTGCTGGTGAGGTTCATAAATTAATCGCTAAGCTTCAATAGATTTTTAGATCACAGCTAAACAGGTTGAAAACTTTTGGTGAGCACATGAAGTTGAATAGATTAGCCATTTCTGCTATTTTATGCTTGTTTTAAAGATATGTGATTTTCAAAATTTTATACTTTAAATTAGTGACAATTTTAGTTAATACTGGCTTTTACAAGCCAGTATTAAAAACTGTTGATGGAATAGTAACTAGTTCCTACATATATAATGCTTTTGTAACATCGTCTAGGTTCTACAGAAGCCTTTATTATCAAATTCACATATTCACCCAGAAAGCATTAATGCACTCTAAATTCATTACTCAAACCTTTTATCCGCATTTATACAGCACTAAGCTCATCAGAGGAGGATTTCTTGCCCATGGATGCTTTGACTGGACACATTGAAGATGTAACCACTGACCTGGATTGGAAGATGAAAACTCTACCTGCTGAGCTCTGGCTCCCACTTTTATCATAAGGACAGCGTTATATACATGAAACTAAACAATGTAAAGTTACACTGTCTGAAACGATTGCCCTACAGTTACTTCGCAGAATGCTTCCTTGTACTGGAAGCTCCTGCTCTGCAGCATCCGAGCAAAAGAGGACTTTGAAGGAGTTCTATGAATGAAAATGGGCACAAGTTCCCGTAGTACAAGTTCCCCGCTTAAGAGGACTATGAAAAATATAAACTGGGGTTTTGTCCAACAATGTTACCTTTGTAAAATTTTGTGTTTGGAAGTGAGCAAATAAATGAAAATAAAAGGCATCAGATTTTCTCACATTCCATCACACATTTCTGAATCATGATTGTACTTTAAGGTCCCATTGTTTCCCTATTAATTCCCTGGCATCTAAAAAAATGTTACAAGGGTTTCCAGATTTGATTATATAGCATCATAGTCTTTTATTTAAATATTACTATTAAATATTATTTCCATTTATTGAGCCATCAGATTCATCTATGTGCTAATATGGGGGGATCCACATTTTTCCAATTATTACCTTACAGCCTTTTTGCTTGTGTAATGGCCAAATCTGCTAATTTTCTCTCATATAGTTTCAGTTTTGATTTTGTTTGGGTATCAGTGCAGCAATATATTAAGATCCAGATCCATATTTTGAAACATGTGTCTGGTATTTGATCATTTTATTTATTTTTAACATCCCACTGGAGACCTAACATTTGCCAGCTTGCTCCAAGATCTCAGCCACTATCCCACCCCCCAAAAAGACAAGTAGAACAGAACTCAATCACTAAGACCAGTCACACTGAATTATGTGGTCATGGAGTCTTTTGAACGCTTCGGCTTGACCCGCCTAAAAGCCACCACAGGCTGGATCCCCTACAGTTTGCTTACAGAGCCAACAGATCTGTAGACAATGCTGTAAACATCCCTGAATTCTTCTTTTCTCGGCACCAGGAGCTCAAATAGTAGCAGAATGTCAACTCCAGGAAGAAGAACGGAATCTGCACTTTCTTTGGCAGTTTTGTAAGTTTCACCCCCGAATCAAGCTGATAGTGAACGTCTAGATGGCCATCAGTAAATCCATCCTCCCATCCTTCATATCAGTCTGGTTTGCTGCAGCCACGGTCAGAGACGAGGCCAAGCTGCATCTCTGCCGACAAGATGATCGGCTGCAACCTCCAGGACACGGAGTCATGGAGCTAGTATCACACTTTATCCTGCTCATCCAGGACACACATTTCTCACTTATTTATCTAATTAGATTTTTTTCTTAAATTAAAAAAAAAAAATTCTGTACCTGGGAATAAAACCTAAAACTGATTGTTGTTGTTTTTATTTAGTTTGACAGGGGTAATGTCTGTTTGCATTGGCAAGTTACATTGTACAAGTTTTAATATAGATGATACCTCATAAATGCAATTATTGATGATTAGTAAATGATTGATTTAAAATCATGAGTCTGAATCTTCTCTTTCGTTGAATCATCATTTGTAAATATTTTTGCTTATTATAATTCTGGAAATTTGCTGCTCACACCTGCCAATGCGACGGATACAAATTGTGCTGCTGCAGAGCAACAAACAAATTCAATGGGTTAAAAAGAAAAGAGCATTATAGCTGAGTAATACTTAGTCATTCTCTGCAGGCTATCTCCTCTCAGCTGTCATTTGATCCATTACTTGTATGAAAATATTGAGTAGTGCAGCCTTTTTCTTTTTTAAATGACTCAGAATAAAACAAATAAAAGTCTTCTTTAATCCTGCTTCTCAGTGTCCAGTCATGCAACAGAAGTGTTGATTTGTTGAGACAAATAAAGGACAGGTTCTTGTCATATTATGACTAAACAGATAATTGTCCAGGTAATGTAAAAAATTTACATTTTAGTGGGGAAGAGTGAGGTGGAGATGGTGAGATATGGGCTGTCTACACACTGCCGAGGCTGCCTTCGCCAATTAGCTCAATTATGTGCACTTGTTTCTGGTTCAACAAATAGCACGTGCATATGCCGCTGCTGCTTTTATAGTCTGCATTGTTTGTCTGTCAGCTGCTTTAATGCCTGGTGTGCAGTTTTAGAGCAACTAGAATGATGGATGGTGCAGCAGTTGTGTGTGTGTGAGTGTGTGTGAGGCAGAGGAACTGAAAGACAGTGAGGAGTGTGTGATAAAAGTGAGGCCTGTAGTTTGAAGGGGTTTTCTGCTCTCTTCCTCTCTGTTCCACAGCGGCTGTCAGCTTTAATTATCTTTGACAAAGGGCCTTCTGAATCCTAATTATCCTCAGCTTTGTCTTTCCTTGGAGCCCTTCACCATTCACTCCAGCTGCCTGACGTACTCACTCGTTTCAGTCCTCTTCACCCCGAAATTAATTGGCCACGTTTGCAGTTTTTCTGGTGTCTCCTGACATCTTTTGGGAATCAAAGGTCATCATTAGCTGGGGTGAGGATGTAGGGCGACAGTGAGACAGTTATTCATCAGACATCAGCGCTGTCATGCGGCCGTCTCGGTTATGACAATGACCAGTCTTTATTCATGGGGCACAGACTCGTATGAGCGGATTCGTGTGACTGACTGTTACAGCTTGTTGAGTCTCAGTGATGTGTGTGAACTGACAATCATGTCGTCTGCATCATTCTGTATGTGTGGAGAGTGAAGACCATCAGAGTCATTTTGTCTGATCAAATTGTGGTCAGTTAAAGCCGGGACAATCATACAATACTAGCAATATCAGAAAAAGTTTGGACATACCAAAACACTATTATGACTGCAACTGTACATTTAAAAGGATTCGTATGTTGGTATGCTATCTATGGCAGTTAGATTATTGGATGCTACTTCATTAGTTGTAGTTAAAGGAGCTATACCTGATATTATGTCCGTCCATTTCAGTTAGCGAAAGCAGCTAGTTTTTAGCTTCGGCGTGACGCTCTTTCTCGGTCAATGGAGTTAACTTCCTGAACTCCCGGATTCCTATGGGAACACTCTTACTGGTTGATCAGAAACTGGAAGTTATGTAAGTTAACCCCATTGGCAGAGAAAGAGCGTCACGCCAAAGCTAAAAACTAGCCGCTTTTGCTAACTAAAATGGCCGAACGTAATGTCAAGTATAGCTCCTTTAATGCCTACCACTATTCATATTGTTTTATCAGTTTCACCTCATTAGTGAGGCTTTTTAGACCAGGGAACCTTTAAATGAGGCGAGTTGAGCATGTGACAAGAAGAATGCTGCCTTAGTAAAACAACTCTGTTATATAGTTGGGTAGTTTATTTGTAAAGCAATCAATGGCCATCTCTCTCTCTGTTCAGAATGAGGAGTCCTCAAGTTTATCAATATTATCAATCTTGTTTATTACGTATCAATCTTAGCTCTCCGGAATACTTAAAACAATATTTTGTCCCGTTCAGTTTTTCTTGATGTTCACGACATACAACAAAAATGTTTTTCGTTGTTCCTGGAATTTTTAAGGAAGTTGTGCGATTTGCATTTGAGTATAAAGCGCCGTCTGATTGGAACAATTTGCCATCCGCAATCCGCTCCATAACCTCTGGTCATATCTTTAAAAATCCCCCTGCTCATCATTTGCAAATGTATATAATTATTTTTGACTCCTTTCTGTTTATTTGTAATGTTTGCTTCAATGTATTAGGTTATTAGATTAACTGTATATTTGTTTCAAATTTAGATAGCTCTGTGTGATTGTGTGAATGGTCTGACTGGTTGCGTGTGTGAGTATTTTTTATTTGATTTGTGTTTCCTTTGCTTATGTGTACATATTTACATATATTCTTTATTATACTTGCTTTGCATGTACTGTATCTGTTTTGTTCATCAGCTTTTATTTTGGAAGATATTGAAAACCTCCTTGAAAATGAGATGGTCCATCTCGAGGGGTTTATCCACAAATAAGCTGTGTCGAAACACGGCTTCATACTGTCAGATGCTAAAATTTTGAGACAGACGACACACTGATCTCTCTTCATTACCCACAACTAACCATTACTCAACCATTACCTAGCTTGTCAATAATGCCTCTTCATATTTTCTTGTCCAAAGGGACCAGTTCCCCAGTTTGGGAACCACTGGTCTAAGCTTTTAGGCTACAATAGCTGTGATTGCCTGAGGATGATTATGAACACATTTACAATGCCTTTACAAACCAAGACTATAAATAAAGTTACATCAATGCTTTTATAATCCTTGCTATATGGTTTTAACACGATACCAGTGTTATGACACCTGCTGCAGGTTGCAGGCACTCTAACTAGTTCAGTCCACTGGAGAATTGTAAAAAGCTGCTGCAGCACTGTGGAAGTCCATCCAGCGATCAATTCTGTGTCACTGTGAAGGTCTTTGGTTATTATGACAATTTAGCCCATGCCTGTGGCACCTATGCCATGGTTTGAGTCTGGCCCTGCTGCAAAACTGAAGCACTGTGAAGTTGAAAATATATTTAGTTAAGTCTATTTTCAACATTGAAAACAGTACTTTCAGCTTACCAACAAAACTTTCTTCATAACAGGAAGGAAATGTTTGTTCCCACTCAACTGAAGTAGTTTATTTGTTCAAACACTTTTCTTTGACAAACTTATGAAACGCACTCTGTTAAATTCACTGATTTGTTCAAATCTATTTCCTTGTTCAAGGAGAGGTCAAATTAAAAAGAAAAATCATATTGAATTAAAAGTATAAGCACAGAAACTGAACATATTCTGTTGATATTTGTATTTATAGTCAGTTTTTATGAGTTTCATATCCCTGAGATTAAAGGTCACAATAATCTACTTTTATGTTATTTTTAACCTCTACAAAAAAAAAGAAGGATGGCAAAAAGAGTCATCCACGCTTTCATGTGACATACCTGAGCCAATAAATAGAGAAACCAGGACAGTTTTTGTGTGAAAAAATAAATAAAGCATGAAAAGAGAAAACATAGAGAGGGGTGGGGTGATGATACAGAGATTGGGTGATAAATCTTGTTCTGATCAGGTTTCTGTGGTGTCCTCACACCTCAGTCTCTTTCTTGGGGTAATTAATCAATCCCAGACTGGAGTCATTGATCGGCTTCTCGTGGCCCTCGGTATGTTTACACTCCTCGATTGTGTTTGCCACTAAGCCCCTCGTCGCCGCTCAATCTCATCGGCAGAAAATGTGACACTCCGCCCTCTGATGCCTTTAGCAAAACAGAGCATCGATTGACATCTTGATGAAAATCAATCTACTTATATTTTTTTGGTGCAAGGGGGGGATGTGGTTTTGTCATAATCCTTTGTTGTAATCTCGTGTTCCTGTTGCAACAAGGAAAGTTTTATTTGAGCAATCAGAACACTCCTGGAATCAGGAGCGGACCCTTCAGCACACAGATATGAACTGATAAACACCTCAGTGTTTCATCCCTCTAATTTGATTCAGTTTGTTCTGTGCACTAAAATATACAGATGAGACTTTAACCGGCTCAGTGTTGACGGATAATGTTTCACAAGATTATGTATTTTGTATGCAACATCTTCATCTGCAAAGTAATAACTAGTAATGTGAACAGTGTGAATTTGGGAGAGCGGGGTTTTAAAGTATGAAAAAGAAAATTCTAAATTCAATTAATTGAAAACGGGGCTGGGTGCGATATTAAAGTGACTGGTTCATAATTTTGTTTTAGTCCACCTTAAAATGATTATATTATTCCTCTCTTTCTGGCTCAGCAAATAAAGTTTGATTGCAGAGCTGCAGACAGAGGGACAGTGGCACAAACAACCACTTAAATGACTTTCTCTCCAAAGAAAACCCACTTTCTTTGTCTCAGATAGTCTGATAAAAGCTGAATTTTACAGCCACTTTCCCACCAAATGGGATTCTCCTTCATTTCTTATACGCAAGCAGGAGGAATGCTTATACAGCAACAATAATGTTTTCATTGCTCTTGTTTTAGTCTGCTGCTGTTTATATGATTATGAGTGAGGCTATAGCTTACCCATGACCCTGAACTGGATTAAGTGGTACACAAAATGAATGAATGAATAGATAATCCTCCTGCAGCGCCTCAGGGTGAGGCACTGACTGGGGGTACCAAAAGAGATAAAATTGTTTAAAATAATTTTAACTACATCAATATAATTGATATTAGTAATGTAACAGTGTGTGGGTCCTGTCACTCTGTGCCTCCGACTGATGATGCGCCTTGGCTACTTGACCACAGGGATATCCCTTTGGCTGACTGGCAAGCATGCATGACTTTCACCTGGGAGGTTGAAGGATCGATCCCTGTCTGGGCAAAAAAGTTAATTTTTTGTTCGTAATTAAATTATTTAGAAGATTATTTAATTATTTATTGTTTATTTCTAATTATTTGTTCGTAGGACTGTACAAGTTCACCAGGGAGATATTGCCTACTTTATCTCATTTATCTTTATCCTTGTAAATGCAGCTTCATCAGACCAATGAGAAAGGATTGTAATTGCGCGTGCGGTTCTCCTTCTGCAGCAGGGATGGTTTGCTGGAAACAGCTTTGGCAACTTATTCAAAACTGAAGGTAATTTACTCAGTAGCTATCTGACTCAGTAATCTGCCGTGACTTGTTAAGCTGTTTTGAGCTCAGAGGGACCGTCATTTGTTTTTCAACAGAACATAGACCCAAAGCCCACCTTCAGGCCAGCTGATGACTAATTAACCAAGCAGGAGAGTAAAGGCGTGCTGCATCACATGAGTTGCTCTATAAAAGCTCTGATTAGTTTCACTGCTCTGTATTCATGAATTTAACCAACTTCTACCGGTGGAAGGCATGAGCTGTAAATCTATTTTCAGACCTTCCTCTGTGCTTTTAAACATCTACAAATCCGAAATGATTATTTCTAAGTCCACACAAGGACGCACACTCTACTGCAAACACTCCACTTTAATATTAAATTTAAAAAAACACCCAATGGCACAATGTGCACTTGAATCAAAACCTTGATATGCAGTACTTGGCTGGTCAGCTTGAATTAAATCAAGAAATCAAACAACACAATCACACCTTGATTTTTGCTTCAGCGTCCCACCTAGGACAATTAAAATGGCTGTCTCCACTTTAAACACAGATCAGGAGCAGCTTTAAGTGGGTGGTGTGGTGATGCACACTGTTTCCCCCCCTGCTGAGCCGAAAGGTTCGGTCCAACCCTTTCACTGACTTCTCATCGGAAAAGAAAAAATTAACACCCGGATTCTAAAAGAGCATAATGTGAAAAGGCGCTGAGCCTCAGCGCACATGCTGTTTCTCCAGTTGATAAACACTCGGGTGTTAGTGGTCAATGTTTCTGTTTATACTCCTGGCTGCTAATGAGAGGTCCATTCAGTTTCCTTCCCATTCACCACTTGAAACTCCTTGACAAACCTGTGTCAGCTTTGATTGTCATAACCACAGCTGAACCCTGCATAGCCAATCAGGGCAGGCTACATAAAGGTCATACATATTTCATGCGGTATCCCACTTATCTGACAAAGAGTTTCTTTTTTTTTCCTTGTGAATTGAAATCACGCCTCATATTTCATTAGACTCTCGGAGACCCTCCAGTCTGTGGTCAGATGGGCTGCATGTTTTATTCATGTCCTCTGAACATCTGCTTGTCTGGGTGTCAAAAAATCATCAGACTCCCAGAGGACGCCCTGCCTGACTGGCTGTAAATGAACTCTGAAGCTGAGACTCCAAACAACCTGTCAGAGCCGTATCCAGAGGAATCTCTCAGTACAGTGAACCGTGTAACCAAGACCAAGCACTAGAGAGAATTGATGGAAATCAACTTTTGGAAATACAATATTTAGACCCTGATTCAGTCGGTGTGATCGCGTGAAAAGCTTCTTACACAAGTAGATTTCTCCTCCCACAGTTTTTCGATGAATTTTGACACGGCTGTTCATGCTGGCTCCTGGTCCACAAGTCTCCCTGAGTCACTGGAGACTGGTGCCAACTGGAGGAAAAGAACCTGACCACTAACAAGTGCTCACTGACTCATAGCTGCCACAGTATGTCCCACTGTGTTTGTGCATGTGTGAGTGTTCACAAGTGTTTTATATACTATTCAGTTATATGCTTTTCTATCTATCACCCATCCCACAGAAAACATGTTCTTTTAGAAATGATCATGTATCTTAGCTCACATGTCCTCAAAACACAGACATTAAAGGACACACGAGGGGGTAGTAAAATCAATACAACCAAAAAAAGCTTGTTCTTTTTAAATTTGTTTTGTTTTCGTCACATGTCAGCTGCTTACTTTTAGCTGAGTTTTGTTCTGTTAATACCAATGAGAGCAGGAAAATACTTGTGGATAACTTCACGTTTTGAGCTGGCATTTTGCCATTGCAGTTTTTGTTTTTTTCGTTTCTGAGGGACAAGTTACCATATTTTGACAATAAGTAGAATCTATATGATTTTTAAGAACAGGATTGAGCAGAAACACATACTGTATCTTTGAGGCTTTACACCTATGGTTGTCAAGAATGGCCTGACTGGATGTTTTTTTAAAAACATATTTATCTTGCGATAATGGGCAAACTTATCTTGTAATCCAACGCAGCGGCCAGGGGCAGTGATGGACAACGATCATTTTGAAATAAACAGTGTTACTTTTGCAGTAAAGGGTAATCCAGTCAATCACTCTTTTTGTTGTTACGTTATTACCTCACACTCACACTCTCTCCTAGTGAGAATTTACACTCCAATCTGACATATTTGCCTTTGGATTGTTGGAAGCCAGGATAGAACCCATGCATACAAAACTATTATGTTTTACTAATCACTAATTCACAGAATAAGACATGCCATCAGCTCTGCGAAGCCAAGAGTGGCCGTGCTTGATAATTATTTCTTTTTTTTAAAACCATCGAGATTACAAGGACCGTTTTCTTATAATAGTATAATTTATCTTGAGAAATAAAGTTTGCTTTCAGGAAATAACAAAATGATTTTGGTGGGTGCAAAGTTTGAGTTTACTTTGTTACATCTGATTTCATTAAAACAGACCCCATGACAGCTGGGAGAGGGGCTACATGTCATGGCATGTATATGCAATTCTGTGAATATGTGATCAGTAAAACTTGATTATCAAACACATCACAATTTCAAGCTTTGTCAGGCTTGATAGAAGTTAAAGTAGGATGCATTGATCAGTGATGGATGTTCCTCCATCTGAACTATTACTGGCTGGACTGTACTGGGACATTGCAGAAAAGAACAACTCTGTATGTCAAGAATCAAGGATCATTTATTGTCATCATGCTAGCATAATGGCATTTTCTTCATCAGCTCTTGGCTTAAGTCAAAGTAAGACAAAAATAAAGAGCATAAAAGTATTTGAAAGATAAAAGAAAGTCCTTGAATCCTGTAAGGCTTAGACTGGAAACCAGCACTGTTCCAAGTAGACCAGAAACACAATTAATAAAATCCAATATCATCTGTTAATGTACATTACTTTTGATTTTTTTTTTACCATTCTTATTTAAAAACAAGAAGGTTTCCTGGGGAGAACTCATGCAGTCCATAACAACAACAACAACAAAATAGATAGATAGATAGATAGATAGATAGATAGAT
>JAVQJG010057281.1:0-16038 GCA_036024015.1 Craterocephalus amniculus | reverse complement strand
GGTGGGTAAATGATCGTACTTCATGCGGGGGGGAGGGGGTCTAAAATGCAAATATTCCCAAGTTGCGAACCACTGTGTTATTGTGTACATAATAACCATAATATCATAATAATCACAATCATGATAACCTGCCTAAACCTCAAAGCTCTGATGGAGCCATTTCTATGCAATAAAACTGCAGAATATCAGAGCTGGATTGATGGGTAACGAGCATTTAGTGGGGAGGACAAAAGGCTTCTCCTTTGTTAGATGCAGTATTGGGCAGTACTTTATTAAGCTGGCCCTAATACTTTGTCATTCTGATTAACTTCTTGTACCTTTTCCTTGTGCCTCACATCTTCCTCAGCTCCTCTCCTCCATAACTTCTACCAGCTGCAGTAGTTCCTGCCTGGACAATTGTGAAGTCAGGCCTCGTTAGCCTTTTTATGCCCTCGTTAGGAGCTGTAGCACTTTGAGCTTAGAAGGGGAGAATGTGTAAGACAGGCTGTTCTGCTTTGTGTAGGTCATTAAAGGAGGAAACATGTTGAACAATTCACACGGGTATTGGGCATGCAGCGATGGAACACACTGCTGAAGGAAAAAGCGTTGCACGGAGTGTCATGGACCTTTGGATAAAGATTTGACTTTGTGTGGGTGTGTGTGTTTAATGCTGTCATATGAAAATCACAGGTGAAATCCGTGAAGACCGGATCCATCTTTTGGACCATCGGATGCTGCCTTTCCTATTTCTACATGGTGAGAACAGACACACATATTTTATTGTTTATTTGGAATATTTCTGTTCTAATCTGGAAGAAAAACCTTTAAACATTGTCAAGATGAAGAAGTAACTTTAAACATACCCGAAAACCAGTGATACACATTTAGTCTCACAATTAGGAAGGAGTGAAGAAATTTTTTCAGCTTTACTGACCATAGAAAGCAATTTTGCCAACGTGATAGTTTTATTGCCAAATTTTGCGGAAGGGCTTCTTTCTGTGTTTATATTACTTCCATTTTCCAAGTGGTTGACTGCTTTTTAAACATACATTATTTCTGCATATGTAAAGTGCCCTAATACAAGCACGGCTCCAGCTCCAAAAAAGTAGGGACGATGCATAAACTATAGCTAAAAACGGTGCACGATGATCTTCAGATCTAATAAACTTGTACTTTATTCCCCGCAGAACATAAACAACATGAAGAAACTGAGACTTTTTACCATTTCATGGAAAATATGAGCTCATTGTGAATAATTGGAAAAACTAGTTCCAGGGAGGTGAGGAGACCAGATGCTGGAGTTTTGGGAGGGGAATGTTGTCCCGTTCTGGTCTGTTGCAGCCCTGGAGCTTCATCATGATGCTCCAGATGCTCCAAGTCCTGGCTGCAGGTCTGTGGCCTGTGAAGCCATGTTGCTTTTATGTCTTGAAGGAGTAGATATTACTCTTAACACCTCCATATACATTTCAGCATTGATGGAGCTTCACAGATGTGCATGCAGCCCATCCCATCAGAGATGCTTCTCCTCTTCAGTCTGCAGGACACGCTGTGCATGCTTTGGAAGAAGTTTACATTTCGATCCATCTGACCAGAGAACAGCGTTCCATGTTGTCACAAACCATTTAGAAAACCGACATCGGTATTTCTGGATGTTGTCCACATCTGGCTTCGTTAACCTGCTTTTGTAGATTTCAGTGTGAACTGTGTTCAGTGATTTCTGGAAGTCTTCCTGGAACCTTGCAGTGATTTCCAGTGGAGAATCATGTCTGCTTGCAGAAGATCGCCAGTATCCACTTTTGCACTTCCGCTTTGTTCCATGCACAGAGATTGCTCCTGAATTTCTAAATCCCTTGATTACATTGTACAGTACATTGTAGATGTTATCTTTGGAGTTTGATCAAATTTTCCACAATTGTAAGACTCCTTTAGCTTCAAATTGGTGAACCTTTGTACATCCCTAAAAGTTGAGAGAATCAGCCTCTCTGAAAAGTCATGTAACTGACCTGTTATTAGATGTCCAATGCTCCTCCAGTTGTATTATTTTTTTGTGCGAAGACCTTTCCAGAATTTGTTGCTCTTTTTCAACTTTATACAGATGTGTTTCTGCCATCAGATTCAAAATGAGCTCATCTTTTCCATTAAAAGATCAGAAATCTCAGTTTCATCATCTCCTATGTTTATGAGATTTGAAAATCATTGAATTAGTTTTTTAATTTGTGTTTTATAGTGTTGTAACTTTTTGGAGTAGTGTCGTTGTTTGGCAGAATACCTTTGTGTATTCTAGCAGCCAAATGCAAATCTTTCTAGAGAAACTGTCTTAATTATTTTTTTTTTTTGTTAAAACTCACATCCGAAGGCCGACTGTGGGGCAAAAACCATGAGTGATAGGTTGTACGGGTGAAAGTCACTGAAAATCTGAGGGAGCCACAAATGCTCACTGTGACCCATGTGACTCAGCAATGATGGCTACCAAACTCAGACATAATAGTTTGGGGAGCCTGCTCTCTTTGCCACCAATTAGCCAGCTAGACTCTGCTGAGTCCTCCTCGCCGTGTATATCCGTTACTCTGACAGCTACATTGGAAATATACAACTAATTAGTGCAGAGCTTGAAAATGGATGCATGCTTGTGTTCACCTGCCGTTTTAAAGAGGGAATGCACTCCCCTGTAATAATGCTTTAAACTTTTGAATAGTTTTATTCCCTAAATAATTAAATTTAAGAAAAGAAAAACAGCTATTGTATGGTTTCCAGTTAGTTTTGCTGCAGGAACAGGGTGAACATTACCAGCAAACGGATCCAGTTTTTCAGTTTTTTTTCTCAACATAAAAAACCTTTATGCCTGGAGCATATACCTGATAAGTTGAAGTGGATATATCGTGCTTTTAAATCCTTCCTTTTTCACATGTAAATCACTAGTTTGTGGTTTATTTAAACTGAAATCCTTTGGTCTGAAATCATCGTTAGTATAGCTCCACACATCACTAAGACCCCTGTTATGAGGAGCGTCTGTAGAGCAACTCATTTTGGTACGGTCTCTTTAAATCGGACCAAGACATTTCACGTCCCGCCCCCTTCAAGGTCCCAGAGCGTTCAACTCCACTCATTTGTGGTTACTAAAAGCTGGTTACCCGGAAGTCCATGACCATATTTAGCAGACCCGCAGCAAATACTGTAACCTACTGTAATGGACAAGAAAACGTAATAGTGAATCAGAAACAGACTGAAAATATGACCCAGAAACAATAAAATACATACACAGCACCAGGAGAGAATAAATTAATTATTTCTGCACTCCTGAACCCTCAAAGTACACAAAAACATGTATTTAAGGGGTTCAAAAGTGGATTCAGCGGAAAGCAGGCAGATGGTAGCACAACAGCGGTTTCTAGCTGGCTGACAGCCTGCCTTAGCTTTAGCCTGGCTGTGTCCGTTAGCTTGTGGCTACAGAGTTTGATGGGTGTCAGTCATCCGTCCCCACACTCTCAGTAATATCCAGCTCCAAGAGAGAAAACGGCCACCCTTCAGTCCCCAGCACACAGAGACACGTTTGTAATACTGATTCTCTGCTGCAGTGGGAAGCACAATTGTACCATGATAGGAAACGGAAACCTGAACGTGCTCAGTCTGCTCATTTGGGCATTAATAAATCTGGTGAACATCTGGAACTCTATGATCCTGATGTGGATAATCCTCCGTCAATGACAGTTTGTATTCTTTGTCTGACAGGTTTCGGCTTGGGGCGGTTACGTGTTCATCATCAACCTCATCCCTCTCCACGTATTCGTCCTGCTGCTCATGCAGCGCTTCAGTAAGAGAGTCTACATAGGTGAGAAGCAGCATGAACACGAGTATCTTCACAAAGATTAAATCTTCATGTTTGCATGAACTTACAGACGTAAATGGATCTTCAGGCTGTGCTCTTGTTTAAGGGAGCACGTATTCAAAAAACAAAACATTACATATGAGGTGTCACACATTCAGCAGCTTCACAAGTATAAGGAAAGTCAGGACTGATGTCTGTTCCACTTTGGTGTTTTCCCAAGCACTTTGGTAGATGCAGTTCAGTCATTTATGATCCAACTATAACTTGCATATGTTAGCATTGTTTAGAATATTCTGTTTTGAGCCTTGAACATTAAACCAGTTTGAGTCATATACCTGGGAGGTTGTGGCTTGTGCATATAAACCTTCCTCAGGGCTCCGTGTTTGGACCCATTGTTCACTTGTAGATGCCACCATTCAGTGAGGGAACTCAAACCTCTGTCCGTCAGGTTTTAGCTGTTGAATCAATCTGTTTACAGTCCGGTATGTTGGAGCAGGGAACCATCCGAAACCTGCGGGCTTTGGTCTAGAGCTTGCATTGGGACTCAGGCCTCACAGGACTAAGCGTAAATCTTGCGGTGGTTTTAAGGTAGCATTGGGCGTGAGAGGTCGGATTAACAGCGAACCGCACATGGAAAATGCAACTGGTGTGTAAAAGAGAGAAAAAATTAAGGCAGGAGATTTGAAAGAAAAGGGAAATCAGACGCATGGAAGAACTTTACAGTTGTTGAGCTTTACTTTGTGCACTGTGAAGTCTTTGTGTACAAGAGTCACAAATCTGGATATTCGGGTTGAGATGACTCACATGCTTAAGTAAGACAGATGTCTGTTTCAATGTATCGTCGTAATTCTAGCAACTCTATTAATTGTAGTGCTTTCTGGGCCACGTTAACGTACAGCAGGTCTGATTGTTTTTTTAAGGTGCTTCAGGGTTTTCTGCTGTTTAATCTGTTTGAATTTAATGTCACATTTTCACATTTAAAAAGATTTGTTCTTTCAAAACTGAGAGGTATTTGTGAGATATATTTTTCATTTATTCTTATGTCATATACAACCTTGGACAGCTAGCTAATGAACTGGTTCTACTAAAAAGGGCCTATAAATTTATCAATGTATACATGCTGCAGGAGCAGGCAGTAATGACCAAAATATTACCGGGAGTGGGTGGGAGCAGGATTGAAAAAGTGGTCCCACGCAGGGCTCTACTGTGGTTCTCTAGGACTGTAGTTGGAGGTACCGGCAATAAGCAATTTTAGATGGATTGGTATAAATTTTCGTTGCTACTCAGATGAGATTCATCTTTATTCATGAAGTCTGAAGAAACCAATCAGGTGGTCAGATTTCACAGAGGCATAGAGACTTGGATGACTCTGAATTTTCTTCTTTGAAACTCAGACTGAGCTTGTCTTTGGACCTGAACTTCAGAAAGCTTCTCTCTAGCTATGTAATTACTCTGGTAGGCATTAACTTGGCTTCCACTACTACAGGGAGGAACCTTTGTACCAGGATCTGTGCTTCGACTCACATAGTAAACAGATTTGTAGGACCGCCTTTTTTCCACTCTTAAAGTGTCCTAAACTTTTCAGCATCCTGTCTCAGAGTGATAAATTCTACCAAAACAAGTCAGAACTCCCTCATATTCCTTTGACGTGTGTGTATAGATGAAAAACTGCTGTGAGTTGTGTTTGTAACGTGACACAGTGTGTGGTTGTTCCTCCATTAGGATTATTGGCGAAATGAATAATTGAACATTTAAGCTTCCTTCCCTGCTCCGTCTCCTCTCCACTCTACTTTCGTCTCACCTCATCTGCCTGCAGTAATGCAGCACCTGATTGGCTGGCATCCTCTAATATACTGTACTGTGATTTGTGTTGCACTTTGTGACCTGTTGTTTCTCGCAGCATCCGTCTCCATCCATCATCCCTGTCGTATAAAGCAGAGATACTGTAATGAAATCCAAAGGAAATGTCAACATCAGCAGCGAGTTTTCTGTAGCAGAGCAGGAGAGCTCGGCTCTATAATGCAGCATTAGCTGTCGCGTCGTTCAGTGTCAGGAGCAGGTACCCCGCTGTATCTGCAGTGACAATTTAACAGATTCATCCTTGTTTCCACTCATTACAATAAACACACTCTGTCCCTTTGGCCAAATTCATGTTATTGCCTCTTTATTCAGCCTAATCAATCAGAATCACTTGAGATTCAACACAGATCAGGTCTGATGGTTCACGTGATCGACAAAGGTATGTAACCTGCTCTCTGAGACAGCATGCATGGGAGCTAGAAGTCTTTTTGCACGCACTGGTAAAATCAGAGCATTTGGAGTGGAAGCAGATTTATGGATGGTCGTTGGATTCAAAGAAGTATTTCTCCTTCTATAAAGGAAACTGAAGCAGCGAATGCTTTTCAGACCCAGGACCACCTATGCACTCAAATCCATCGCTGGCCTCAAATGCAGCATCAATTTAGATTCCAACAAACATTGAATCTTTATCTGAAGTTTTTTTTTAGTAGTATTTTCTTTTATTGGGTTTGCGGTATGTGGAAGACAAGCTGTTGAAAAGCGTTTCTGTACAACTGTTCTAATCAGATGATCTGATGGTCTCTTGATAGATGCAGCTAGTGACCTTATTAGCCCTCTCAACTAAAAAATTATATAAAAAGTATCATGACTACCAACAGTTTTTCCTTACAGCCTCATTCTCTGGCTGTTTGCATCAGGTTTAGTAATAAAGCAGAGCATGAAAGGCCAGATTGGATCATGGTGATGAATTATGAGAAAGATCATCTATGTTTGGATCCTGTGACGTGCAGAACAATCTCAGGATAGAAACACTCTCAGTCAGCCATCATGAAGACGAGCTGGATCTTTAATCTCTGAACTGGGATATAAATGTGAGAAAACATGATCTGATAGTACATCAGATGGTTTTATCTACTGATGGCATTGAACTACAAGGCTGTCCATCTGTGCAAAGCTCTTTATTTTACTTTTAATTGACATTAGAAGCTTGATTATGCCTCAGTGGGAGGAAATATGAAGACCAGAGAAGTGTTTCAGATTTGTTTAGATCTTGTTTTCACATCAGGCTTTATGGGTTCACTGAATGCTTCATATTAGATATTCAAGGATCTTTACACTCCACACACAAGTGGGAAAAAAAACTTGATTTTGATTGGATGGAATTATATCTGAGTTGTAGAAAAACACTCCGGCACGAAGTGCTGTACATTAGCTGTAAAGTGTTAATAGTACCTGTATGTAGAACTGCTCGCTTTAATATGATACGGTTTGTTCCTCCCTGCAGCCTACAGCACTTTCTACATCGTCGGACTGATCCTGTCCATGCAGATCCCCTTTGTGGGCTTTCAGCCAATCAGAACCAGTGAACACATGGCAGCAGCAGGTCAGTAGCCAATCACATGCCCTTCATATGTTGACAGCAAGTAACTGGATTTTTAAAAAATTCTTTGTGATCAAATCAACAAAGAAGTGTGTGTCTGCCGTGTGGAACGTGACCCGATCTTTCCTCTGCAGGCGTGTTCGTGCTGCTGCAGGTCTACGCCTTCCTGCAGTATCTGAAGGACCGACTGACCAGACAGGAGTTCCAGACGCTGTTTTTCCTGGGAGTCTCTCTGGCCGCTGGAGTGGTTTTTCTCTCCGTCATTTATCTCACATACACAGGTTGGTGTTTCTTTAAAAAATGCCTTAAAAAATAGTCACACTTTTCTAATATTTTTTTGTCCATGTTTAACAGATTAAACATGAGCAAATGTTCGCTCCTGTTGGTGTCCAATCAGGAAGCATCTCTGTGGGATTAATCTGAAACTATCTGCTAAATTTAACCTGCAAAGCCTTTTGTTTTGTTTGGATATATCAGCTAATTGTGAAAAACTGGATGAGCTTTTAGAGCTAACCTCCTCACCAGGTATTAAAATGAAATGAACACAACCTGAGATAAAAACAACAAAAAATAAAGGTCATGTAATTTGTAGTTTTGATACAAGAAAGCATTTGTTGGCTTGAAATGGTGAACAATAGTTCATCATTTCTTCAAAACCTACACAGCAGGCGGTTATATTTTAGTCTCATCTGTTATCTGAAGTCCTTCCAGCTGGCTGGCTAACAGCACTGATTAGCTCCAGTGTTCTCATTTATCATTACAGCATGCATATCAGAGTAATTACATGATCGATACATGCAGGACGAACATCACAAACCAATTACTTGTAGCACCGATGCGTGACAGGGAGCACGGATCAGCAGCGGTCCGAGCTTCGTTCAAGTCTTTTCCTTCACTGAGCCGCTGTTTACGTCTCTGTGTGTTTTCAGGGTACATCGCTCCATGGAGTGGCCGATTCTACTCCCTCTGGGATACGGGGTAAGTCCTCGGACGCGATGCCCTGGGCTGAAATCACATGGCCTCGTTCTTATGACTGATGGGGTTCAGGTCTTGGATCCACGATGAAGCTCAGCAGGCCCGACTGCTTTAATCCATTCAGCTTAAATGCATCTGAGAACATTTTTAGTAAAAGATAAAGGAATTTTTTTCATTCCACCTCAAGCAGAGTCATGAGTCTTCTTTACAAAATAATTCCTTTTTTATCTTCAAAATAATCAGTTATTGGAGCTTTACCAAAATATTTATCATCAGTCAGTCGGCAGACCCATAATAAAATCCCAAACCGCTACCTCCTCCCTCTCCTCCTCCTTCTGATCTGGGCTTACGGAGAGCAGCCACACTGCAGCATCAGCTAAAAAACTCCAGCTGTGTGTAAGTGTGCACGCGTGCTCATACGGTCGTGCTTATGCAAACAAGTAATTTCTTTTAGGACGTTGCATTGTGCTGCAGTGCAGTAAAGCAACGGGGTTATCCTCCATTTGTTTGAAAATGTGAGACAACTAAATGATTATTTGTTATATAGTTTAGTGTTTGTATAAAGAGCTGTTTTTCTCTTCCTGTATTTCATCGAACTCTCCCCATGCTAACCTACTTCTCTGTTCCTCCACAGCTACGCTAAGATCCACATTCCCATCATAGCATCAGTGTCGGAGCATCAGCCCACCACCTGGGTCTCCTTCTTCTTTGACCTGCACATCCTTGTCTGCACCTTCCCAGCCGGCCTCTGGTTCTGCATCAAGAACATCAATGATGAACGTGTCTTTGGTGTGTATGAAACAAAGAATCAGATGCTACCTGAAGGTGTCGTCCTGCTGCCCCGATGTTTGTTTTAACACACTCAAACATGCTTGTTAGGTTGATGTGACTTTTTATGTCATTAGATTCAGCCCAGCTCTATTTTTGCTGAGCCAGATCATGGTGAAGTTATCTCAGTAAAGATACGACCCAATTATAATACAGTTAACCCTTCACACCCTGCTAGATGACCAGCCGCCCCCGAGCAACATCACCTATATTGTCAACAGTTTCTCGGGTGAAGTGTGTAACTCTGTGGGCTAAGCTGTGGATTGTTTTACCATTAGATGATCTACAGACGTGAACACCAGTACATACCACTGCATGTAAGCCATGCACAAGCTTATGTTCACATGCTGGTTCTAAGTGTTAAAACATTTTATTTTGTATTGGCTTTTAGCTCGAGTTGAGATGTTGGAGCTCTTATGAGTTATTATGAGTTTGTATCTTTGTTGTGTTCAGCGCTTTGGGGAGCAGTGTCGTTTTCTAAGTGCTTCACAAATAAAATTGGATTGGGTTGGTTTTCCAGGCATTTACAATCCAGCCACCACATGTTTATTCAGAAACTCTACAGTTGTCTGCAAACTGATTCCTGCCCTTTCATTAAAGGGAAAAACAGCTCAGCTTGTGTCATTTGTGCAGATTTTATTCATTCATTCATTCATTGGTTGGATCCGGTTTCATATTTATCTGCAGAAGTAGAAAAAGCTGCAGATGCTCTGACTTTTCTGTGAACTCTTCAGTTGTTTTCAGGGTTCCAGGAAAAGGGCTCAGCTAATGAAAAGTTTCATGCAAATAACTGGTTATGGAATCATGAGACAGAGGATGCTGTCAGATGCGCCAACATGGCAACCTTTCGCTTTTTGGGTCCGCAGCTAAAAACCATTTCAGTCTGAAACTGCTGATTTTATATTCGTTTCCACTCTGAGCTGAGCTATCCTGTCAGTCGCTGGTGGTGGGAATAATGGTTGGAATTCAGTCACTAATTGATTTTTAAGGGTTAAAACTTGGTTTTAAGGTTGTGGTTAGACCTTTAACTATCAGGGAGTCACATGTCTCAGCAACCAGAGAAATCCAGGCTGATTTTGTGGGCCAGACAGTAGCTGAGGGGGGTCACATATTTGACCACCCAGTTTACCTTTGCTTTGTAGACTGAACACTGCGTCCCTCAGGGGATTTTGTGGACCGGATGCCCGAGTCGCTGTTGTGGGCCGTTGGGTCCCTGAGAACTGTGTCCACATCCTCAGCCCAAAGCCGAACTCCATCTCTCATGCTGGACTCCATCTAGGCTGCCTCCTGTCACCAGTCCGGCTGGTGTTCATGGACGGATCAGAGGTTCAGTCATGGAGCAGAGGAGGTCTGCGTCACTGCAGCCTGGGCCATGTGCTTCTGGTGGGAACAGGATGAAATCAGCTCCTCAGTTTGAGGCTTGTGGACGATGCTGTCGTAGGCGTTTTAACCAGAACAGTTGGTAGGAGTGAACTGGTTAAACTGGTAGGATGAAGTGAAAATCCCTTCCCATCTGCCTCTAACCTCCTCTCTCCCTGCTCTCCTGTCTCCAGTGGCCCTGTACGCCATCAGCGCAGTGTACTTTGCGGGCGTGATGGTGCGTTTGATGCTGACTCTGACGCCGGTGGTGTGCATGCTGTCAGCCGTGGCCTTCTCCAGCGTCTTTGAACACTACCTGGGCGATGACATGAAGAGGCAGAGCCCACCTGCAGAGGACAGCAGTGATGAGGACGACAGAAAGAATGCCGGCAACCTTTATGATAAGGTCAGGGCTCGCTCAGCTCGTCTCCTGTATGTCTGCCTCGTCAGCCATGTTGCTGGGATACAGCTCAGAGGAAGCAGCATAATGAACTGATATCATTACTATATTTAAGTGACCTTCATGGCCAGAAATGCCCCATTGACTGCCATTAAAACTGCATATTTTAATCTTTCAGTCGTGACAGTTTAAGAACCTGTATTCTTAAATGTCTGAATTTTATTTGGAAGAAAATGAAAGAGAGTTTATGGTTTTACTGGATTGCACCAGATTCAGCTGTTTTCCCATCGTAATGCAGAAAAATCAGTTTTCTAGGGTTTTTTGTAATAAATAATGTACTAGTTATTTTATGAAAAGACTTAAGAGAAAAGTTATTTAAAAAAATTAACCACAACGTCAAAATGACCACAAAGTAAGAGAAATTGCCGAGGGAAAAAAGGAGCAGAATGGCCGAATGCAGACATGGGCAGTACGTTTGTTAGATAACATGGTCTAGTCTCGTTTTCTCCACCTTATTCTGATCAGGACCGAAGCAGCAAAGACTGAAGACATTCATGAAAATTAAATTAAACTAGATAACTAGATTAAATAAAATGAGACCATAATATATTGGATTATTTTTTATATTTAAAAACTGAGAAACATGTTGGTGATGTTTATTGTTTCTGTAAATGGATGGATTCGGTACCATACGTCCTCTGAAAAACAGACATTGACTCCATAAAAGCGTTAATCGTCTCCCATCTCTGAGTGGATAAAACGTCCTGCAGTGCATTTACGGCTCATTTTTACAGCGTCCTGTTGTAGCTTCAGTTACCTTTTACGAGCTGCTCTTCCCTGCAGGCCGGCAAGGTGCGGAAACATGTATCGGAGCAGGAAAAGGCGGAGGAGGGCCTGGGCCCCAACATAAAGTCCATAGTGACCATGTTGATGCTGATGCTGCTCATGATGTTCGCCGTCCACTGCACCTGGGTGACCAGTAACGCCTACTCCAGCCCCAGCGTGGTGCTGGCATCTTACAACCACGATGGGTGAGTTGTGGAAGCAGGTGGAGGCTTAAAAGGATCAGTTTCACCACAGTTTAAAACGGGAGTCTGAAGCATGAGGATGTTTCCCACCCTGTGGATCTGTCAACAGCTCCCGGAACATTTTGGACGACTTCAGGGAAGCGTACTATTGGCTGAGGCAGAACACGGACGAGCACGCCAGAGTGATGTCGTGGTGGGACTACGGCTACCAAATAGCAGGCATGGCCAACAGGACCACGCTGGTGGACAACAACACGTGGAATAACAGCCATATAGCCCTGGTGAGACTGCTGCTGTACAGCCTGAGCATCCTACTGCATTTCACCTGCTTCTCCTCCGATGTTCAGACAGAAAACGTCCCCTTCCATCAAGTCTTCTTCACCATGTCTGCATGACTAGATGTACTGAATTGCTGCCATGCTGGTAGGGCCGCAACGACTCGATTCCGTAAATACGTCGACACAAATTTTGTCTGTCGTGAATGACGTCATATCAGTGATGGCGGTGTCCGAAGGAAACCCGGTAGCTACTAAAGTACCACAAACGGAAAAAAAAGTCTGCGTATATTGCTCACTGTTGCTATACTGCCAGCGCCACGGCCCTAAAAGTGATCATCATATCGTTTGCAGCCTCCTGCATAGCAGCAGCAACCGTTAGCTACTTAGCTAAATAGCTAGCGGTTGCTGCTCACAGGGCTCCGGGTGTGAGATGATGCGCTGCTGAGGGCATGAATTAACCGTGGAGCATATATGCGGTATTCGGCACACAGACCTCGCATGAATTGACCATAAGTTAAACTGTCACACCAGGAAAAAGAGAGTAATATTTCTTTGTTGTTTCCCTTGTCTTTTAAACAAGAAAATTATGAATAAATGTTTTCTAGTTGAGATAAAGTTTAATTATGACGTAATAACAGTAAAATTGTCAATTTTTGAAACAGCTAAGGGATAAAAAAAAAACCTTTCTTTTGGTAATACATACCCAAAGCAACTGGTAGAGGTTCATTTCATCAATCCTTTACTAGAATTCATAATAATCACTGAAAAATGTTCTCTACCAAGTGGTAGAGCAGGAAGAAAAATAAGCTTAAAGATGTCATGAACTTTATAAATGAGGGTTATAAATTTACAGGTGGATTCACTGAACACTAACTCATCAAACCACATAAATTGCCAAAATATGTGTATTATAATGAGATTAAGCCAAATTTTGATATTTTAGATGAAAGGAATGATTATTTAGACTATTAGAAAATTGTGAATTTCATAGACTTTTTTTTTTACTTCATCTTTTTATTGAAAATAATCCATTGACGAGTCAATTAATCACAAAAATAATCGCTAGATTAATCAAAGAAAAAATAATGGTGCAGCTCTACATGATGGTTAGAGGGAGCTGAGTATATAAAATGAGCTCTGTTGTGTTAATGTTTAACATATATTTTGACAGAGAAGGTCTTTGGACTTTAGCCTTAGTTCTGACTTCTTGTCTTTGTATATTCTGCCACCAAGTGGATAAAACATTGAACAACCGCTCCGCACTGGTGGAAGAGGAAAACCACTCAGAAAAATACTGAAAGGGCTTGAAGAAAAACTGCAGATCCGCTTCTTCTTTCAGCAAAACTCTGGATCCTCCATTTAAAAGCAAACGGATCCATATTTCCAGAGAGACTCACTTCTCTGTTTCCGATTGAAGCGGCCAGTCTTACTCCTCCCTTCTACCGAGCTTTTATAACCGAGTCTGTATGTCCGTGTCCAGGTGGGCAAAGCCATGTCCTCCAATGAGACGGCAGCCTACGAAATCATGAAGTCTCTGGACGTGGACTACGTCCTCATCATCTTCGGAGGCGTGATCGGATACTCGGGTGATGACATCAACAAGTTCCTGTGGATGGTGCGCATCGCAGAGGGGGAGCACCCCAAGGACATCAGGGTGAGCCAGGCATCTCTCTCACACACTGAAACACACACTTCCATCTTTAAATCAGAATCTTCACTGGGCTGGACCAGTAAAAAACCAGCACAGTAAACCGTAAATAATGAACACAAGCACGACTAGGATGGTAACATTTAATCAGCTGTCCTTTTAGCAAAAACTTTTATGAAAACCCATCATTTCTGGAGGAATTAAACACTATATTAAACACATAAACATTTATATATTTAATTGTTATATTATGTTTCTATATGCACTATATATGTTAAAATCTAAAAGCTAAATTTAGATTTTTATCTTTTTATATTCATTACAATTTATTTTAACAAGTTATTAGTAAACAGATATTTATATAAATCTATGTTCATTGAATCATATTTATTTCAAAATATCCAAATTTCTGAATATCTTCATAACTGAATAGATCAATTTCAAGGATCCTTTAAATACATTTTACTAACAATGTAATTTAAAGAAATATTTTAATTCTTAAATAAAAATATTGTTCCTATTTTTATTTTTCTATGATTGTTTTTATCAGATTTATGAAGTAAAGAGATAAAAGATGGAATGCGATATCCTCATGTTTGGAAAAGGTTTTGGATTTAAACAAAGATTCAACCTGAAATTAGGAAATACTTTAGTTAAAAATCAACCAATTTGCACATTTTTCACATTCATCCCGAGGGCCAGATGTGACCCCGGTTTCGGCTGCAGGTTTGACACCCCTGCTTAAAATGAGGCCGCTCTCTCCTCTTCTCACTAGGAAAGCGACTACTTCACCCCTCAGGGAGAGTTCAGAGTGGACAAAGCCGGCTCCCCCACTCTCCTCAACTGCCTCATGTACAAAATGTCCTACTACCGCTTCGGAGAGATGCAGGTACAACATCATCCACGGTCACGTGGTGGGGTTCGGTCTTTGCTCCGCTAACACGGCTTTGCCCTGTCCGCTTAGCTGGACTTCCGGACGCCTCCGGGCTTCGACCGGACACGCAACGCTGAGATCGGCAACAAGGACATCAAGTTGAAGCACCTGGAGGAGGCCTTCACCTCGGAGCACTGGCTGGTCAGGATTTATAAGGTCAAAAAGCTGGAGAACAGGGACCGCTTGGAGCATAAGCTGCGGAGCACTGACACCAGCAGGCAGAAGTACACTTCTAAAAAGGTGAGCTGAAGCCAGGTCATTCACTCCTCCTCCTGTAATTGCAGGTTGCATGGCCTCCAGAGTTTTCAGTTCAAGTTTATTTCTGTAGCACGTTTACAACCAACGCTGTCACACAAAGTGCTGCAAAGCACGCAGCAGCCCAAATGAAAACAATTAAACATATGAAATAAAAACACAAATGGAATGAATACTTAGAGGTAATAAAATATTTTACTATGTATAACGATATTGACTAGGATTCAAAAGCTGAGACAGACTGAGCGCTTTGAACCTAACAGCTTGGGTCAGAGCAGAGAAGCTCTTTCACCTCGACAGACTCCCCTGGTTCCAGGAACCTCCAGAAGTAACTGTGAGGAGGAGCTTAGGGCTCCACCGGAGCATGCTTGGTTAGGAGCTCGGACAGACAGGAGACGAGCCATTCAGCTCCTTTAATAAGGTGTAGCCTGAAACTAACTGGAGCTCAGCAGGGAATACTACTACAATATTGAATTTTCCTATGGGATTAATAAAGTATTTTTCATTTAATTTAATTTCATTCATTTAATTTCATTCAGCAGCTGTGTGTTGTGAAAGAGAACCGCATAACTAGGATAAACAACAATGAGATGCCCTCTTCCCTCGACACGTCACCGAGGCAACATTTAGACACCCCACTGTCCCTGAAGCATCATAAATGCATAAACAGTTGCAATGACAGAAACTCCATGATACTTCACACCGACTCCACACGCCCTTCTGCTCCTTCCCCATCTGATATGTGCAGGCACTGATGAACGAATGCTGATAATTATGTTTACATTAAGTCCAACCTCAGCATAGAGGAAGATTTGCTAGCTTCATATTGTTTTCCTAAACCTGGAGATTTGCTGTTGTGTGGCGAACATTCAGGAGACGTGCAGAGCTGAAGATGGTTTCCTGCTGCAGAGGGTTAGGCTAAAGGCTGGTTTATACTTGCGCGTAGCCTCCGCGCGGCGGGACCCGCAGAGGCTACGCAGACCCTCTGTGTGTTTATACTCCTGCGTAGGGAAACGCGCCGGGTCGCGGTGTTTTTTCCGGCTCTACAGGCAGCGACAGGCTGGTACCGATCAATAAACTCCGTCACGCGGAGTTTTTTCAGTGTTTCAACATACAAACTTACAATCT
>JAVQJG010057280.1:0-13434 GCA_036024015.1 Craterocephalus amniculus | reverse complement strand
TCCCCTCCTGATTGACCGCACCTAAAATGAATGTTACATTCTCCGCCTTTTTTATAAGTAAGCTGCAATATCACAATCAATATGAGATCAATAGAATATACGCTACATTTACATTTAGGCATTGACGTGAGTAGCGATTTTTCCCAAGCCGCTTCTCTCTGCTTTGTACAGCTGAACAGAGAAACTTGTTCTTAGTTGCCATAAGCTAGCCGGAGCTAATCAGCTAACGGAGGAAGCACGCGCTGTTAGCAGACTCGCGGTTGTCTCGTTTTCCCGGATATCTGGCACATGTCAATCAAAAGGACACGCCCCTAATTATGAAGACTTTAAAAATAAAATAACATCTAAACAAATGAGTTTGAACATTTCTTCATACCCCCCACAGTTGTCATGAAGGTAAACCTTTCCTTTCAAAGCTAAAATGTTTTTTTTAACCAGGCTGTAAACATGTTCAATTTTGCTGTGAAGTCATTGTACTCTATGGGGATTCGCTCTGTCTTGCACCTTGCGGTTGAGGTGGGAACTGCAATTTTTGGCACTTCCACATGGGGTTTATGTTTCTAAGCCGGCTTGATCAGGCCCAACAGTATTCTCATGGTTTGACAGCTACACCTGTCATGTCAGGATTTAGGTGAAGGGTCTTGAGGTGACTTGGGTCCTTGAGAAAAGGCCATTTTGGGATCATGGGGCAAGAGGCGGCAGGTTCTCCAACCCCTCTTGCACCCCCCTCTGCATGGGCCTAATTAATCTAATTCCCGGACCTGGTTCTGACTTATACTTATGGACACCTAGAAAAACAGAGCCTTGCCTTGTGTTCTGACACAAGACCTCCCACCCCATTTTGGAACCACTCAGGATTCTGTAAATGTCTGCAAATGTCCTCCCCATTAGCAAAAAGTACTTGCAGCGTAGTGTCTTTCCCAGTATTTTCAAAGCTTCTTCATCGAGGCTTATTTTTACAGAAAAAGTTTTGAAAGAATCCGGTTTAAAGATGTTTTATCTCTCGTCCAAAGACTTCTTTCTTAGAACTGCACTAGTCTTTTAAGATGAGAACTGAAATTTCTTCAACACCCAAGAAAATCAGTTCAGTTGCTTTCTAACCAAGCATTTAGGATTTCAAACCAGCAGCTCCCAGAGGTTTTTTAGATGCAATGATCCCATATTAATGAATATTTGGCTTTATTTCAAACATTTAAAAAAAATGGTTTCATTTAGCCTGAAGGGGAATCTTATTGGGGGATCACTTGATGATTCACTAGGATGGCACTGGAAAGGCAGCATCAACAGGAGAACAGTGTCTACATGGGACGTTTCCGCATTTATAAAATGTTTTTCACTGTTTATGTGGACAGAAAACAGTTTTATTTGATAGAAAATAAACCACTTTACTAACAGAAAAATCAACTGGCAAAAGCCAGTGGAATCTTTTTTTATATCTCACAGCTGGTTTATAAAGGAAAACCTTCTCTTGTGGCTAATCCTGCCTCCACAGAGGATTTAATTTAAAGCTGTGAAGCATTAAAGTAGTAAAGTAGTTATAGAATTATTTTCTCAATTTGAACCTCTGTATCTTGTGCAGTGTCTTGGCTAACTCAATGGGATTTAATGGCCAACTCAGTAATTTTATCTATTTTAAGATAAATCAAGCGACAAGCTTAACACAAGGACAGACAGCATCAGAGTTTGGCTGCACATGTGGAGGGGAAGAAATCAAGAAGCTCTGCAAGTCTTTTACTACTCTACTTTAAAGGCTGAAGGAATAATTGAATGAATCTAGCATTTGGTTTACATTATTTTAGTTAACCAGATTACATTTTCCTCCCTCCTCCATAAATGGAAATCTGTTTAATTATACAGTAAATAGCTTTAAATCTTTGGAAAAGTGAATGATTATACATTGTTTATTCTTCTAATTTTTTGGCTCAGGCATCACTGTATCACTGAGACTTTAATATACTTTAGTATTTTTACATGTACATTTAACTAACTGGAGGCTTTTTTCACCTTTTTTCCTCTCTTTCATATCCAGGGGCTAAATGATCGTTTCAACCCTGAGTCTGTTAGATTTCCACTGACCCACTGCAGCCTTAACATTGCCCCTGGATGAAGGCCACGTAATGCGCTGATGATGTAACTACCACAAAACAGGAGTATTTCATCTTCGCCTGTCATCATTGCACTGCAAATGCTTTCATCACTGGCTTTGCAGATGCCACAAAACTTGAAGTAATTAATTTATTCAAAAAAGGAGAAAAGAAGATTCACCTGGCATGAAAATAAATTTCACTGCTGAATAATATTAAGCACTGCATGTGAGTTAAGGTTAATTTGAATCCAGAAATGATGTGTAGTGCTTTGACACAAAAAACTGCTTCAGATTTTCTTCAGTGAAGTGTAAAAACAGTACTTTTCCAAATATTAGAAATGCTCTGGGTGCCTTCAACCTTGAAGTGTTTTTTTTTTCCTTTTTGCCAAAGAGTGAGATCAATTCAATTCATACCCAGTTAGTGGATCTTTTAGTGTAGGACTTGATTTGAAGATGTTTTATGATGAAATCCCATACTCTTTGTCTTACTTACTAAACTTTGATCAAACTTAATTATTGCTGTTAATATGTGTTGTTCACTTATATATTTGTAATGATATAAACCCACGTATGAGAAATGCCATTTATGTGGTACATTTTCTTACATTACGGTTTTCTTTTGCGTATGTGTGGTGTATAAATAGGATAAGCAGTGGTTAAAATGGGATTTGCTATGTGGGGGGACTGTGATTGATGATTTTGATGATAGAAAAAACACACAAGCAGCTACACCTGAAAAGAAACATAAAATACCTTAAAGCCTCAGCAAAACACAACAAACAATCATAAGGATCACCTGTACAAGGCAAAATGTGATAACCAATGAACAACAACAACATATGTATGTAAGTATGTGTGTGTCTGTGTGTGTGTGTGTGTGTGTGTGTGTGTGGTGGGGGTGATCTAAATAACCTAAATAATGTTATTTAGGTATGTTTATTAAATTTTAGAATTTCTAAAACTTGACTTCAAAGACCTACTGAATGAAAAGAAGGAGCCTCCCTCTAGCTTATGTTTTGTGGACCATGTTGCATACTTGTAGATAAAAACACCATAATGGTTATTTGCCATTCTGAGATATGACACCCATAATGAGCTGAAAACCTGAAAAGCTGCTTCAGTGTGGAAACTTGATTATAGAAATGCCTTCACTCAAATAAAACCTGTTTATGCTTTAACTACCTATGTTTCTGTCACAACTCTGATAATACATAGACCTTTGATCCATTTCCCGTATAAAGATATGTCATGATGCATCTCAAGTATTTTGCTGGAAGGATTTTTGAAGAAGTCTGTATGAGGAACTACAGCTGATACACAAAGCATGCACCTTATTTTCTTTTAGATGTTTCCAACCTTTCACCATATCTCCATTTAAGTGCTCTGAATACTCAGCAGCCGCATTTTAAGCCGAAATAAAACATACCGAGTTCACTCTTCTTGACCTTGTCTGATTCAGTTTTATTCTGTTGGTCATTTCTCATCCATAACCTGAAGCAGCCTACTATATGGAGAGGACCACTGAGATTTTTGGAAATATGACACACACTAAAATGTCTTTCAGCATAGCATAAACAAGGATGCTGCTAAGATAGCTCTGTGGGATGAGTAGTTCTAGAACAATAACCTCACATGAAAGTTGATGTTGTGTATATCTGCCATGTGCTACAGATAACGGAGTAATTGCAGTGGCGCAGAAGTGTCTATTAAAGATTGCATTTATGTTTCCATAAACAGCCGGATTCATCACTCACATATCTTTACCTTCTGGTTATTTAAATTTCCCATGCATGGAGCATCCCCACCTGTTGAAGGGTGGGACTTTTCCATCTTCCCTTTCCTGCAGCTGTCAGATTAATTGCAACTCACAAATATTTGTCAAAAACAATTTTCAGCTGCAATGGGAAGCTTGCCAATATGTCAGCAGGGGTGACAGTCCTGGTGGGCACAGATCATTGATATGGACAGTGTCTCACTGGTTTGCCACCAACACAGTCCCAACTATGCTGTGTGCATATGTGAGTCTTTGTGTGCGATCCGTCTTTTTGCCGATGAAGAGGTGGAATGGGGGTGGGGGGGTCCCCAAGAGTCTGCCTCTCCAAGTAAGAAATGACAGAGAAGACAGCCAAATCTCCGCTCCATCCCTCGTTCTCTCTTCATCCCACGTCCCTCACTCCCTCCCTCGTCGGTCTATTGACAGGTCTGTGGCCACAGCTCCACACACAGAGAATGTCAATGACCCAGCACGCTTCAGAAGCTCTCGCCAGCGTGGCACAAATGTTCAACGTGAATGCGAATCACCCGCAGAGGGTGTCATTGTCCATTTGAAACACACACAATACATGCAAAACAGTGAATGCTAAATGTCGGTTCGGTGCATCCTGCTGCTACGGTTCTCTGTCAGTCTCAGGGAAAATGGGGAGATCCATGCACAATGAATCTCATGAATTATCAGCTGAGCATGAATGTCAACTATCGAGCCCACGTGTGCATCCATCACTTTCATATGCTGATATGTCAAAAGATCAGGCCCAGCTCATTGGGCCATGTGCCTGTGAGTGATATGTGTGCAAAGCACTTGTCATTTACACATTCAATCAATTATACAAATAACATAAAAAATGTCCAGTATACATACACACAGTAAACTCTCAGAGATGAGTTGCATATCTCCATGGACTGGATGCACTGTACATCCATCTGCCATACTGATAGTAAACACATAATTTTATCACCTTTTCCACGCAATCACATTTGATTGGATACATCCAGGTCAATAAATTTCATTTGATTGTCATGGCTGTATGAAAAACAAACAAAGTGTGCATCCTTTATAATCCCACTGCTACTGCTGCGGATTTCTCAACGTTCAATTCTGGTGCTTCACTACAAACAAATTCCATAATATGCAACTATGTAATGCCTGCAGGCAGTAGACCAATATCATATATGTGTCTGGAGACTATTACAATGGATGCATACTGGTTTGCATTTTTTCCCAGCATGCAAAGCCCTTTTTTTTACAGTAAAATCAATAAAGTTGAAAATGAGTAAAGAAACGAGCCACATTTAAATATTCTTGCAGTTCACTTTTCCATTTGTAAAGGAAAAGAAGGTGGAAAGATTCTACACTTAACCTTGGGTTCAGTGACAAATGAACATTACCAGGGTGTCTATCCAATGGCACAGAAAGCTCCAAAAGAACAATCACTCCCTAATTCTTCATGAGGCAAAGAAATGAGAAAGACTGGGGAAGCCTTTCACAAGGAGCCAGTCCGACAAAACATGTCCCAAAAAGAATTTTAGTTGCAGATGTGCCGTTCAACCATAGCGGCTTTATTTCTGCATAGCCTGGTGCATGTAGTGGAAAAAGGAGTGGGTGTGAAGGGATGGAATTTGGGGAGGGGGTTGGTAGATTTACAGCATGCAGATATGGATCAGTTTTTGGAATGAAACATATTCATATGGGGGAAGGGATTGAGGTCGGCAAGTTCTTTGGATTGTTTTCTGCGCTCGCGTCGACACTCGGGTGCCGCTTTCCTAAACATGCACACACAACAAAAAAACACACCCAATTCAAAGCATGAGACTGGAGGACACTGAGGTTGCATTTTGTGTATATACACACGGTTACATAATTGCCTCTTTATACTTTTAGAGCAACATGTCTCTATTTTTCATCATGCTAATCTATAATTGCATCAGCCTTGCTAAATAACACTTCCAACTTGTCTACTGTTTTGCTTATTGCTAATCCTCTCCCATCTCAATCTGACTTCTGGACTTTTCCTCCCTTCTATTTTTCTCTAGAGCTCAGAGCCAACCCATTAGCCCTCTTATAACTTCCAAGAGTCCATCGCCTACTGTTACAAGCCAGTGTAAATTGAATGCTGTGAATCAGAACTGGCTGTTACTGCATGTGACTGGAAGGAAGCAGGGAAGAGAAAGGAGGCAAGGGAACTGCATGTCCCTGCAGCTTTATGGGCTGGTGTCGCACCAAGATATATCACCGCCTCTCTAGATAATACCATCATGTACATAACTACCCACGGTGTGTACATGATGTCGGCATCAGTGTGTGTTATGCATTTAACTACTGGCTGACCTGCTGCTCAGCTCCTAATAAGGGACATCTGCTGCTGTTTTACAGGACGGGGCAGCAGAGGAGGGAAGTAATTGGGAAAAAAAAAAAGTTACACCGCCGCATGATGAGAGGTTTTGTGGAAAGAGGGGAGGGATTGCAACATTTAAGTCCGAGGAAAGCAAGCGTGTGGGGTGTGAATACAGAATGTGAGGTGGAGTGTGTGACAGAGAATGAGAGCTCGGAGGGTGAGGCAGGAGAGAAAATGAGATATTGAGAGAGATGCACACACAAACAGAGAGGAAGCGATGGAGAGCCGGAGAGAGCCCAGATGAGGGAGTTGAGATGATGGGCTGGCAGTTTCCAAGCACCAGGCTGTTTTTCAGGGCTGTCAAGCACATTGTGAGGCTTTGTTTGAAATGCCCATGCTGATGGCTGACATATTCCCCATGAATCTAGCATGCCAGTCCGCTGTCCACTACACTACACTCAGACACACACAAGTTGACGTGCTCTACACCCCCGCGTGTGTGTGAGTGTGTGTGTGTGTGTGTGTGTGTGTGTGTGTGTGTGCTGGTCAGTCAAGGGTAATTGGCTGACCTTGGCCCATCAGGGTGGCTGGGATGAGGGAGGTGGTGGGGGAGGGAAGTTGTAAATTTTGTCCCACATCAGTGTATTTTTGTCACGGGTGCTCCGCCATGGTGGTTAGATCTAACCATATTACCTTTGAAAAATATGCGTGCAAACACACACACGCACTGAGACGCATACTGTACACAGATCCATAACTCAGTGCTCTCACACAGCAGGTGAGCCGGTCTTTAATCTCCTCACCAGCACTGATCAGAAATGTCTCGTAAAAAGTCCCACAAGATCCATCGCTGTGGACGTGTTGGGAGGAAAAACCTTTGATGGTGTCTTTGCTCCTCTGTTTTTTTCCAATAATGTCTTCCTTCATCCCACTGCCTCGCACAATCTAGCCCCTTCTCTTGCATCTCTGTTTCGTGTTATTTCTCTTTATTAGCTCATGTTCTTTAATCTGCCCGTTCTCATCTCTGCCTCCACCTCCCCTCGGCCTTTCATCTCATTCCTTCCATGCTTTCTCTTCCCTCTCCCATCTGCGTGTTTGTAGCCTCCATCCCCTCAGCTCCAGTTTCCCGTCCCATTCTCCTAGAATGTCCCTTTGCAGCTGCTCTTAATTTTACCCGTAGCCATAGGGGGACAGCTGCTGGGGACAGACCTGCAGAAATAACTGTGTTACCCCTCTAATCGATACAGCCAGGCACCAGTGTCTACCGCCCAGTCCCATTCAGTGCGAGTCCCTGTGCCTGCTCGTGTGTGTGTGTGTTTGTGAGTGTTTGTGCTTCAGGTTGACCGCCAGGAGGCAGAACCGGCAGATGACCAAAAGCTTATCAGCCTCAGCCATCAGCGGAGAAGGACAGGATTTAATACAGGCATGTCAATTTCTCACACTCTCCATCCCTCTCTCACCCCGACCATCCACCCTTCACTCCTCGTCCCCCCCTCCCCTCTGCTCTGTTTAGTCATTCTCTGATTCTCACTGTAATTTCATAAAAGGGGGATGACAGAGATGAAAACGCATAGTTCATAAAGTGTCATCTTAACAGAAAACGATGAGCAGCCTGAGAGGAATTTGGTAATAAAATACTGCCTCCTCTGTTTATCTACTTCTAGTTCTTATGTCGCTCAACCAGCACACACGCTGTCAGGATGTGTGCGATAAAGCAAGAGAGTTTGCTTTCTGACTTTCAAGAAGGGAAAAAAGCTGCATATTTTCCCGTCAATGTTTTAAACTGCACATATCTGAATTCTTAACGATTAATGCTCATTATCCAATATTGTATCATTACATACGTTTCTCCTCCCTGTCTGGCAAACACTGAAAATCTACCCTTTTTTTATTTGGAAAAAAAGCACTTGTTAATGTTGGCTGGCATTAAGGAAGAGAGGAATTGTATTGTAAATTTGAGCTCATCAGGTAGAAATAGAGAGGGAAATGAACAGAGGAGACTGAGTCAACAAAACGTGAATGTAATATTTGTTCACACCGACAATCAACATGATGATTACATTCACAATTTGTAAGGAAACTTGTGTCCGTGTTATAATTCAAAAAGAAAAAAAAATAAGGCAGACACACAAATAGTGGGAGTAGATTAAAGTGTAAAGTAGTATAGAAACAAGGAAAGACAAAGAAAGCACTTTGGGCTAATGGCCCACATCCTTAACTGGCAAAGAATATTCAGTAATCTGTTGGTTTTATGGGATTAACTGTTCAATAGCACTTCTTTGGCTTTTACGGCTCTACTCAGGTTCTATTTATAAAGCGGATTTAGAGGAGAGGAGTATGTGATCATGGCTCACATCGGCGTTGCTAATCATTTTAAAAGACAGGAAGAGGCTTTAAGTGACGAGCAGTCTCGATCTGAGGGGCTTCCCATACTCTCCACTGACCACGTGCCTCAAAGTTTATATCTTAGTATTAAAGTAAAAGGTATGGCTGTTTTTTGATTGACATATCTGCAGTAATGCTAAACGCATTAACCTGTTTTCCCCAACTTTTTCCACTCTAATAAATCATCTTAGAGTGCAGGGGCATGGGGTGTAAAGATGCCAGAATATAAACACAGTTTCACATGTCACTCATGCATACAGTATGTAAAAGCGCCCATTTCATATAATTCTGAACTTTCACACACACTCAAAGCTACTTTTTTTGTCCTGATTTTCCATCTTAACTAAAACAGGAACCCCATGCAAAGATGCAACACACACATTCACAGACATAAACACACACACGCATTATGCATGCTTTGCACACTGAAAATTAAGATGAAGTATGACTTTTGCCTGTCATGTTGCTGTTCGTGTAAGTGAGTGTGGGTGGGTTTGTCCGTGTATGTGTGTGTGATTGCTCTTCCCTACTGAGAGCTGTTGCTATGGCAACAGTATTAAACACATACTGTTTGTCTACCTCCAGAACCACATTTTGTACAATCCAAGTGTCATGTTTTCCAAAGCCTTTTTTTTTGGGAGGGTGTTAACCTGAAAAAGAGAGACAGAGAATAAATATATTTGTTTGTTGTCACACTTTTTTTTCTTGCACCTCATGAAACTTTCTGCACCTTCACTGCAGTGGGAAACTTCATTTTACCTGCCCTACTAGTACTCTTCATGATAATGTCCTCTAAATGTCAGCATTTTAAATCCTTGTTCTCACTGTCTCTATCTAAATGAAAAAAGGACAAACTTCTGTTTAAGTCAAGCTTTTTAGTTTTAAAGTATCTTTTATAAGCTATTTTCAGTGCATAAAGGCCTTAAAAATGTTTACCAAAGCCTCTCTCTTAAATAGGAGAAAAAGAAAAACAGCAAAAAGGATGTACTTTCCACATGTATCCCCAAAACCCATAAAATTCACAATACTGCTCAAAAACACTTGAAAATCTACTGAAGTATATTCAAACTTCAGCCAAGTTCGGATCCTGAAATATTATCTTTCCACAATCATAATCAACAGATTCTAAAGAAAATAATTATATATCATATGGCAAGATTTATATTGCCCACACAACAGCTTGTTTTTGGACACGTTTCAGGATGAAGCTGACTCTATGAGGAAAGGCTTCACTGCCATCTTCTGGTGGCAAAAGGAATCAGTTAATAAGAATGCAACATAAAGTGCAGAGATTATCAAATATAATTTTGATATGAACTGACCTATTGGAGAGCATGCACTTGAAGTTTCTGCCTTGGAGAGACTGACATGACCACACACACTCACACACACACACACACCAGCTCTCAATAGAAAACCAATCCTGCAAATTCAATTGGATTTTGACCCCATAAACCTCTTTGGATGATTCGCTCTTTTCTTTCTAATATACAGAAGCGTTCACATTCTTAAACAGTTATTTGTCTGATGGAAACTTTACATCAGTGGGTGGATTTTAAGTGTCTGCACAAACACATACACACGCTATCATTTTATGCAATCAGCATTAAAAAAATCAATTTTTAATTTTGCGAGGGGAAAATAAAGCACTGTGAGCCATGTAAAATCATTGGGGGGCTGTTTTTTAAAGCATACATCTTTGCTAATACTCAAACACATAAGTGCAACATGTCCCCATGGAACAAATACTCTGCTAATCATTGATCCTGTCCAATTTGGCATTCATTACTGGCACCCTTCACCAACCTGACCGCTTCACTCTCAGTCCATTGCTTATTTCTAACATGTTGTGGGGGTATTATTCCCTCCCCTGCTCGAAGCATGACCAGAAACATGCCTCATTACAGCGAAGATGCTATTAGACTTGCAAAATGCCTTCCTCCATTGCTCTGTCTCATTTTCTCTCCTCTCTTAAAGTGCAAGCATTAATAGAGCCCTTCTTAACCCTGCAATTTGCTTTCTTATCTGCACAAAAAAGCACAAAAGGCTGGATGATGTCTGTCTTGAAGGAACTTGTGCACCGGATATTGCTGGCATGTTGTGGTTAATGCATACCCTCAGTTACACAAGAGGTGCAGGAGCAGGGTATCTGTTGTTTCTCGTGATAAGACATCCTATGTCTCCCTGAGAATACTGATCTCTGGCTCTGTGGGATGGTAAAATGTCAGAGTTTCTGACTCTGCTGGAATATGGCTTTTTCGAAACAAGACGTGGCTTTATCACTCAACCGTATTCGACTGGCACCTCTGCAAACTCCTCACACAATCCATGTAAGAAGGCAAGACACAATGAGAAATCCAAGAAGACACCTGAGTTGAGCTGCTCCTTTACAGTGAGCTGAGCCAGTTGAACCTGGCAAAGATGCTGCTCAGGTGCTTCCCTGCAGACATAAGGCAGGTAAATCTGAGTGAAAGGGGCCCGTGGGGGAGGCTCAAAGTACACTGAAAGAATTACATGTCTTAGGTGGGCTGGAAGTGATCTGCAGAAGCAGCTGGAAGTTCCCTGGAATAAGATATTCAGCTTGTTTTACAACCATTATCTGGGAGAGAAGAGAAAATGAAATAAATCCATGGTTGGACTAACATTTTTGCATAGGAGTACTTAAGAGACTGGAAAGTGGAGTTCATTTCCCACAGTGAGGTACCTAGAAAAAGACTTTACAACACAAACATTCCTTTGCCCCTGATTTAGGGAAAACATGCAACATATTTTATACAAACCAAATTTTTTAGGTAAGTTGAAATAGATTTGAGTATTTTTAGTAACATAAAGATTTCATAAATGAAAAATTGTCAGTCTAAGCTGTCAGATGGTAAAGGTTTTGATTTGGACTTGCGCAAGCAAACATCCAGTGTTTAAAAAACATCAGATTGGATGAGGAAAGGAAAGTAATCCAGGAGGGATCAAACTATTTAGTAGAACTAAGAGAAAGTATCAAATACGATTTGATTATATGCACAGTTCAACTGTATATACTCATACATGCAGAAAAAGACCAAATCATCAGCATTCATTGGCTTTCCATGCTGCTCTTGCTTTAGTCTTTTCAGATTAAGCGGAGCTGGTGTGAAAGGAAATATGCACCCTGGACAGGTCTCCTTGACCCCGGAGAGAAAGAAAAACAGACATGCTTAGATTAACAAACAATTAGAAGTCACTGATCAACCAGATATGTGTTTGGACTGAGGGGGAAACTGGAGCGTCCGGAAGAAACAAAGGAGCACCGGGAGAGCCTGCAAATTCCGGACCTTTGACGTTTCAAACCTTGTTTCATTTTATTGCTCCATGAAATCAGCAATCACGTATCATTTCTGTGACAATATTTCCTTGGAACATGTGGAGAGCTTCTACACATGTTCCAAAAAGAGCAGATCCGCAAAAAATGTGCCAAAATTGTTAAACGCATTTTCATTGCCTCTATTTTTTGTTTTTGGGAATTAATTAAACAGTGTAATCCAAACCTACATGTAGTTATGCACTGATACCAATCCAGTCATATTCAAACTTAAGTACTTGTACTCAGTTTGAGAAAATTATAGCTTAAAATTTATTTAATACTATCTTAATCAAACTGTGCTTTTTATGACAGTTTGACCTGTTCAAACTGTCACTGATGTGTTTACACATGCGTGTGAGCAAACTAAATGATAATGACAAAGTACCTTCTGGGTGATTTAAATACACCACTTACTGCAACCTATTTCCTCACAAAGGTTGCGGAAAATCAACAATATTTTTGCCTATTTATGACCAAACACAGGGCTGTGAAATAAAACAATAAGCATTTTATATCAAAAAGATTAACATTATGCAAAATGTAAGTGTGGAACAGCTTTGAAAGGCAGATGCAGGTCAGGGAATGTGGTAATTATACTATTGATGCTGCTTTATCGTGACACAGTTAAGTTTCGCATTGCCGAGCACCAGAAATAACACGCAAGTCTGGTGTGAGATGGATTTGGACTTTCTCGTTGAATTAGTTTATTTTTTTCTTTATCTATTACTTAATACGATTACATTTTGTACATATATAATGCTATTGCAAGATAATAAAAAAAAGCAAATTTTGGTCATGCATTCCTTTAAAAGGGCTAAAAGCGAAATTCGTTGTTTTCACACTGAAGGAATTAAAAAATCTTTTTGTGAAGAACCGGGTGTGTATTTTCATCTGGAGTATAGTGCGACGTCATACAGCGCCTCTGTGTTTACTAGCCGGCCCGGCCCCGCATGCATGTACGTCCATGTACGAACACGCGCATACGCGCCCCCGTCTTTATAAAGAGCTGCCTCAGGGCGGAGTTACGGCGCAGCGCGCGCACTCAAGATGGTAGAGACTCACGGCGGTAGAAGTGGGAAGCGTCCGACCGAAGACAAAGAAGAGCCAATATTACCTCCAACAAACAACATTATTTTTCAAGGAAAGGGACAAAACGCGGATTAATATTGGTCTGGCATTCTCAAGGTGGAGAGAGCGGCGAGAACGAAAAGGACTCCAGTTTGCTCTTCTTCTGGTACGTGACTCACGGAGCGGACTCCACCTCGTCCACGTCTCTTTTTTCCTCTTCCACAGACGGTAGCCACTCGCTGCTACCTGCAGACAGGCTGCTGCTGCTCTAAAGAAGTTGCATCAAAATAAAAATGGCTTGCATTAAAATTTGTATTTTTTGGATCATAACGATGAATAATTAGAATAAGCTGCGGTTCTTAGATGAGCTCATGTTGTATTGCACAAGCACACCCCATCATGAACTAGTCATATTTGTATTAGTTTTAGAAAAATGTATAATTATA